>CAVNYN010286251.1:0-103844 GCA_963692815.1 Nyctanthes arbor-tristis | reverse complement strand
GATGGGGAGTGGTTGGAGAGGGATCGACAGTTAGTGGAACATTTTGAGACTTATTTTAGGAACTTATTTCAGTCAAGCGAACCAACTCAGGAGGATTTACAATGGGGATGGAAGGAATAGAGGTGGTGTTGGATATGAAGTCGATTCAATTGCTGGAAAAGGAGTTTGATGGGGAGGAGGTGAGGGAGGTTCTGATGAGTCTAGGACTGCATAAGGCCCCAGGGATTGATGGATTCCATGCTATGTTTTATCAAAGTCACTGGTCTATGTTGGAAGAGGAGGTTATTACAACGTGTTTGGAGGTGCTGAATGGTGGGAAGTCAGTAAGGGAAGTAAATCACACCGTTACTATCCTCTTGCCTAAGAAGAAACACCCAGAATGAATTTATGAACATTGGCCCATTAGCTTGTGCACGACGCTGTATAAAATCATTTCTAAAACTCTGGCTAATCGGCTGAAACAGGTACTTGATCCTATCATTGCTTTTAACCAAAGTGCTTTTATACCTAGTAGGTTAATTACAAATAATGTGTTAATAGTTTTTGAATTATTACGCTCTATGTCTAATAGAAGGCAGGGGAGGGTGGGGGCTATGGCGTTGAAGTTAGACATGAGTAAAGCGTATGATAGGGTAAAACGGAGTTTTTTATGTAATGTCATGCGTAGGATATCTTTTCCTGAAAAGTGGGTTAGGCTTATTTCTGATTGTATTTCATCTGTGACTTTCACTTTTTGCTTAAATGGTGAGTTTTGTGGGGAGGTCATCCCTACAATGGGGTTGAGGCAGGGGTGTTCTGTATCACCCTATTGGTTTTTGTTATCTGCTGAAGGTTTCTCAGGTGCATTGAGGATGGCTGAGGGGAGAGGGGATATTCAAGGTTTTAGATGTTGTCGGCGAGCGCCAGGGATAAATCATTTATTTTTTTACTAATGACTCGATCATCTTCTCGAGGGCACAGGAGCGGGATACTCATGCAATTCTTCAGGTTCTGAAGATTTATGGCAAAGCATGGGGGAAGATGGTGGTCAATATGGATAAGACAGCAGTCACATTTACTCCGAATACTCAAACGGAGGAGAGAAATTCAGCAATGCAAGTTTTAGGAATTCAAAAACAGCGAACACATGAGTTTTATTTAGGACTTCCTTAGATGGTGGGGCGTAATAGGAATTAGACTTTTGCTTTCATTAGATAGTGGGTTTGGAAGCGGGTGCAAGGATGGAGGAAGGAGTTGTTGTCAGCGGTAGGTAAAGAAGTTTTACTTAAATCAGTGGTTCAATCAATTCCCATGTATGTTATGAGTTTGTTTAAATTGCTAATACGGGTTTCTGATGATTTACAGAGTTTAACGCTTTGTTTTTGGTGGGGGTTGTCGAAGGAGAAGAGAGAGATGGTGTAGGTTAGATGGGAGGAAGTATGTATGCCTAAACAATTTAAAGGGCTGGGTCTGCGGGGTTTGAGCTTATTCAACCAAGCTTTAGTTGCTAAACATGCTAGGAGGGAGTTTAGATCACCTAACACATTGGCTAGTCAAATTCTGAAGGCCAAATACTTTCCCGACAATGATTTTTTAGTGGCTAGAGATAAGCCAGGCTCTTCTTATCTTTGGAAGAGTCTTCGTGGGAATTAGAGGTAAACTAGGAAAGGGGTTCGAGGGAGAGTGGGTTCAGGGGAGAACATTCAAATTTTCATTGATCAATGGTTTCCTCGAGGACCCGGGCTACTGGTTATATCAAGGCCGAGAAAGGAAGTAAGATGGGTCACTGAGCTGTTGACAGAAGGAAAGTGGGATGAAGAGATAATTGGTAATATTTTTTACACGGCAAGATCTGGAGGCTATATTAGCTATACCTTTGGGAGATGGCACGAGGGAGGATTTGAGAATATGGCATGACACTCTTCATGGGGAGTACACGGTAAAAAGTGGTCACCATATGTTGAAAATCGAGGCGTTACTAAGGAGGTGGGAAGTTCGGTAAGGCAGGAGCATCCCTGGAAAGGCCTTTGGTCTTTACTGGTTCCTCCAAAAGTTAGGGTCTTTCTATGGAAATTAGCGGGAGAGGCGTTGTCAACGAGGGGGAATTTGGCAAAGCATCATGTTACTTATAATTTGAGATGTTGTCATTGTAGGTTAAAGGAAACGAATGCCCATGTTTTTGGCTCGTGTGTGCGGACGAAGGATATGTGGAAGAATTCGGGTTTGTGGGATTATTTAAAACCTCTTGTTCACCCGGATTTCATGAATACCATGGCAACAGGTTTTAAGACTTTCAGTGTACGAGCACATTAGAACTTTGTCCAACTAAGCGGGATGCAGTCTTTGTCAATATATTTCTCGAAATGAGAATAGATAAGCTCATATTCTTGCTCAATATGCACTTTTGTCACCAGGTCCTTATTACTGGGTGGATTGTTTACCTTTACTGCTTGCTCCTGGTTTTGGCGGCTCTTCAAGTCAATAAAATAATTGTTTTTTCAAAAAAAAAAAATTTAAAAATCCAAAAACTTTCAATATAGATTAATCTAGCAAAATATTTAAGAAGAGAAGATACATTCAGTATAAAAATCTCAAATTTGAGATCCCAATGGTCAATCAATAAAGATAATAAATCAGAAAGGATTTACAAAACTTGTGAGAAAGATTCTTGAAGATAAGAATAGATAAGGATCATAATCCCCAATTAATTTGAAAAAAAAAGGAAATATTAATCTATAATTTACTGCAAAATTTATTTAACATGTCGTAAAAAGTCTAAAATGACCTCACTTAAGATAGTTATGGCAGGAAAAATGTCATAAAAGGTACTGCAGACTTAATTCTTTATATATATACACACACACATCACGTAAGATAGTTTTGGCGAGAAAATGCGGCAAAAGGTACCGCAGACTTAATTCTTTATATATATATATTTATATATATATATGACACCACATTTTAATTGCACAATATATCTTTAACTTTTGTTAATTTTTTAAACTAGTTTTTCACATGTACGTTGCATGGTAAAATTTTAGCGACAAAGCATAACATCATGTCATCTGGTCATCGATTTAATCAGTAGGTTATTGTTAATTTATAAATTTATAAACACACAGAGTTATCAAGTCACTGGTTTAACTTCTATGTCATCGGTTGAACTGGTGGGGTATTGTTAATTTATAAAGTTAAATGAAAAAAATTTGTAGGAAAATAAATAATAGAAACTATATTGGAAGTAAAACGCCCCGAATTCAAACTTAATATGGTAATTTCCAAAAACAAAATGTCAAACTTTGTGCTGGGGCGCAAGGTGAGTTACCGAGTCACCCAAAATCTGCAAGTTGTTTCCGTCTTCAACTCAACCATTGTGATCTAGTTCAATCACATCACCCACCCGGCTCACCAACTGGTCCACCAAGTTTCCAAGCTAGATTTTGAAAAAATGCACAGCTGTTGATGCCAATTAACATGTTACAGCAGGAGAAAAGAAAAAAAAGGATAAATTAAAAATGGTAATAAAATTAGTCGGTGGTTATAAGAAAAAAAGAAAAAAATAAATAAAAAGAAAAAAAAAGGATGAATAAGGAAAAAAGAAAAAAATCCATATATTAATTAAATGAAAGGAGCTGCAGTACCTTTGTACTGTAGTTTTGCCGCCAAAAAATCTGTTATAGGGTCTTTTTAGACATTTGGTTTCATATTGCGGTAACTTATGTGGTATTCTAAATTTTCCAATTTTTTATAAAGAGTTTTTATTCACTTTTGCATTATTCATTCACCATTTTGAAATAAGATTGACTATTAATAACTAACAAATGATTATCATCATTTAATTATTTAAATTATAGATAAATTTGATTATCCAATTATCTCACTTATCTTGAAATTCGTAGTTCATAATTAATAGAAATTAAACATATATATATTGTTAGTTTAAGTTAATTGAAAATTATAATTTTAATTTGTAAGAGATTTAAAAAAAGTTTCCCCACATTGTAGTTGTCCAATGATTTTCCGTTTGGTTGGAAAAAACTTCATTGATCTAGGAGCACTAACCATTCCGTGCTCCGCTCACTATATTTTTGTCATATGTATTATTAGTGATCCCACTTCAACATCTCACATACCCCAATTAACACAGTTAAAATTCCTTTAAATTGCATTTTCATTATTGATAATTGTCCCCATTTGTAAGTGGTATATTTGTTTTTATCATAAATAAATTCACTTAAAATCAGACGTTCATACATTTAACGACAACATATGAGAACCTAGTGCCTTGTTTTGATCAGTGAGAAACAGTATTTATTTATGAGATAAAACTGTATGATAAAGCAACGAAAATCCCTCAAATAAGAAAACAATTATGTTATTATCATAGTAGTAATAATAGTAAGAGTAATACTAATCAAAATACAAAGGGAAAAAAAATAATAAGAAGCTCTTCTAAAGATAGTGTGTTTGGTGACCGGGTGAGGGATTTTATTGGGGGCCATCTCGGTGATTTCATTTTACTTGCTTGGCGAGATTTGGATCCATTTTCGTTTGCATGGTTAGTGGTGGCCTTGTGGAAATATTGGCAGATTCGCAATAAAGCAATTTGGGAGGAGAAGGAAGGTGGAGTAGAGGGTGTTTTTACTCGTGCAAAGGGATTCCTTGAGGAGTTCCAACGTGTACATAAGGGAAGGAAATTGGAAAGGAGAACGGATCGATGGACGCCGCCGAGAGAGAATTGGGTTAAAATCAATGTGGATGCAGCAGTGTCTATAGCGGAGAGACGGATTGGGTTGAGTGTAATATGTCGGGATCATAATGGGGCATTGTTGGCAGCTTGTTCGAATGTGGTGATGGGGTCTTTCCAGCCACATATTGGAGAGTGTTGGGCACTTCTAAGAGGAGCTCAGTTGGCACGGGAACGGGGTTTTCAGCAGGTGGTTTTTGAATCTGATGGTTGTAATGTCATATGCCTTATTCATGAGCCACAAATCAGAGCCCCTGAAGGTCCTATGTTGGAGCGGATCAAAATAATTACTCGAGAGCTGGTGGATTGTCAGTTTGTGTCAACTAGGAGAAAGACAAATATAGTGGCCCACTTATTGGCTCCACGAGCTTTTGATTTTCATTTGAATATGTGTTGGGGCTCTAACCCCCCTACTTTTATTGTAAACAAACTAGTTTGTAATGCCTCGTTTGATCTATAATGAAAGTCTCTATTTGGTTTGCAAAAAAATAAAAAAAAATTGAAAATTATAATTGTAATTTTTTCTTAATTTTTCCCCGTTATAAATGAATATTAATAATTATAACTATTTTATATATGCCTTCTTTTATTTATTATTAATTTATACAATCTTCATGCTATCTGACTTTATTAGTTTTAAATAAGAAATAATTTCATAGTGTACGTAATCGCCTAAGTAGCAATTATTTCATACAATGTCATTTATCTAAATTAATACGAAAAAGTAAAATAATATTTATTTGTATTAACAATAACAGTCGGGTTAAAATTTGTTGTAAACTATAGTTACCTTAATATGACAAGAAAAAATCTACATTATTGTTTGGTTGATAATAAAAATAAAGTATTTCTAATTGGGCAACGCAACCTTATAAAATTTCATCATACAAAAAAGAACTTATAAAATTACATATTATTTATTTTTTAAATAATTTGATATGTATTCTTCCTGTACAACGCACGGGTAGAATCTAGTGATAATAAAATTCATGGGCGGTTATAGGAAAACTAGAAAAAAAATAAATTGAAAAAATAGTAAAAAAGACTTGAAACAAAAAAAAGAAAAACTTAGTGGGTGGTTACATAATCTATATCTATATATTAATAATAAGAGAAGTTTGTCTAACAAGCATTTTCCCGCCAATTCTCTGGCTTTTTTTTTTTCTATTTTGTTCCCTTTCTCTACTTTCTCTAATTTGGATAACTAAGAATCTATTCAACACCTATTTTCTGTATTTATTTTATCCAATGTTTAGATAATAAGAATCTCTTTCAATAAGAAGAGTTTTACATTATTTGAAATTATATCTTATTAACAGTTTAGAAAATTAAGAATAATTAACAGTTTAGATAATTAAGAATAAGTAAGAAATCAAAACTCTTTATAATTTAAAAATAATTATTTAAATAGCTTAAATATCTGCAATTTATAATTTATTCAAATTCTATTTCTCACTATTTATAATTTAAAGACAATTATCAAAATAACTTTCCGGATTTATCAATCAATATTTCGATTATCTTGTACACTAGGTGTCCACTATATACAGGCAATTTCATAGATTTATATTTTATTAACAGTTTAGATAATTAAGAATAATTAAGAAATCAGACCTCTATATTTTCTGGACTCTATATCTCATTAAGAGTTTAGATAATTAAGAAATCCCTTTGAATAATTAAGAGTTTTATATTTCTGAACTTTATATCTCATTAAAAGTTTAGATAAGTAACAATCTCTTTCAAGAATCAAGAGTTTTATTCTAATTGTAATTTCTTATTATTTTTAATTAACTTAAATATACCTGCATTTTATCATTTATTCTCACTATTTTTCATATAATTTAAAAATAAATATCAATATTACTTTCCGAATTTATCAATCAATTTTTTGGTGAGTTTTATTCTGGTCATAATTTTTCATTATTTATAATTAAAAATTAATTATTTAAATAGCTTAAATATCTACACTTTATAATTTATTCTAATTCTATTTCTCACTATTTATAATTTAAAGACAATTATCAAAATAACTTCCCGAATTGATCAATCAATTTTTCGGTTACCTTGTGTACTAGATGTCCACTATATACAGGCCATTTCATAGATTTATATCTTGTTAACAGTTTAGATAATTAAAAATAATTAAGAAATCAGAACAATATATCTTCTAGACTCTATATCTTATTAAGAGTTTAGATAATTAAGAATCCCTTTGAATAATTAAGTGTTCTATATTTCTAGACTTTATATCTCATTAGGAGTTTAGATAAGTAACAATCTCTTTCAAGAATTAAGAGTTTTATTATAATTGTAATTTCTTATTATTTTTAATTAACTTAAATATACCTGCATTTTATCATTTATTCTGACTATTTTTCATTGTTTATAAATAAATCTATATATTATAATACAAAAAATAAGTACATAAATAAATGTAACTCGAGATTTGCATTGATTTCGGTTGTTCTTCTTCCCACTCGAACTAAGCATCAACATAATAAAATTTCGACCCAAAAAAAAAAAGAGCTAATGATTATTTCAAATCCAAAAAAAAACGCTGATTTATGTGATTAAAACTCCTCCAATTTTTGAATTTTCTTTACTTAACACATTGAGATTCTTCATCTCATCTCTTCAATGTAGTATATATAGGCCACTATGGTGTTTTTTTTTTTTGCACAACCGAATTGCAATAAAACTTTTATTTGCTCTTTACTACTCCGCCAGGATTTCTTCTTCAATTCTTGGTTACCTTTTCAAACTATTATTATGTCTCTTAAATTAGGGCACCTCAAAGAAGTGAATGACGAGCTCAGTAACAAGGCTGTGTTTGTTGTTCGAGTTCTTCGTGTTTGAAGGGTATATGGTAAATGGAACCCAGATGAAGCGATCTCTCTTGAGTTTGTTTTGTTGGACGATCAACTTTCTTTTCTTACTATTTATTTCATTTACCGATTGATATATATGTTATAGCATAATATGTTACCTTACTGATTCAAGCTACCCTTGGCAAAGAGTTGATTCCAGTTTTTGAAGACAGAATTGTTGAAAATTAGATTTATGACATTGCCAATCTGGATGTTAAATTGAATAGTTTGGATTATCGGACTACCGCTCACACCTACAAGTTGTCTTTTAAACCAAAGACTCAAGTACTGGAAAAGGATGTCTCATTGTCATCACAGTTTCACAAAAATGTTTTCATTTTTAAAATTTTTTGTGAGATTCGGGATTCTACAGCTATTGATGGGGGGATTTATTTGGTATGTGTATTCTTCTTAGTTGATTTGTATAGGTTTACACTAATATATACCCTTAATTATGTTTACTTTTTATGTGCATCCAGATGTTATTGGTCACATTCATCCTGATGAAAGGCTGGTTTTAAATACTTCAACGAAGAAAACTAGATCAATTGATTTTTTCTTGGAAGTTATTGAGTATGAGCATCCTTATTTTATAATTCTTTTATTATAGTTGCTGTACTTTGGATATGATTTTATTTCAGTTATTATAATAGTTATATACTTCTTGGAAGATATTGAGTATGAGCATCCCTATTTTCTAATTCTTTTGTTATAGCGATTGTGCTTTGGATATTATTTTATTTTAGTTATTATAACACTTGTGTATTTCTTGGAAGATATTGAGTATGAGCATCCTTATTTTCTAATTGTTTTATTATAGTTGCCGTGCTTTGGATATGATTTGATTTAAGGTATTCTAACAATTATATAACCGATCATGGAAGATGCTTAACCAATATGATTTAATTGGTTGAAATGTATATTTTTTAGGAAGAATGTCCTCGCATGTAGCCTTTGGAATGAATATGCAGATCATCTTTGTGGCTATATGGAAGTGCTGAGGAGGGGTCTCGTTGTTCTTATATATAATTCAGTTTTACATGTCCAAATACAGTAGGGGTAATTCTCTGATCAAGTAAAATTACTGATCAATTATGTTTACTTTCGCATCAGTGTACTATTTGGAACACTTATAATGTATTCATCCATGTATTATACTGTGTTGATCTTGAGGTCAAGATTTGTAACTCCTACAATGTTACAAAATTGGTCATAAATCAGCATATTCCTAAGATTGAGGAATATCGCAATAGGTTGACTCTTACATTGATATTCTTTTATGTATCTGTTTATTTTCTACATATGATGCCTATATGTGTCTTATTTATTAACTCTCTTTACTACAGGTTTTTGGATATTATATCTTTGTCTATTCCCTTTACCTATGATCTTTTTTTCCTTTTTAACCCAACTATTTTCTTGCATATTATTATGTCTCTATTTTATTTACCAATTTTTAAATTTATTTTTCTTTACTTTCTTGCAGGTGTTTACTAACTTTTGATAATTAATGACGAATGTAGTTGTTAATTATCTTAGTTATTCTTTAATATTGTTTCTTCATATAAATATTGTATGCTAACTTGATTTCGTCTCTCTATAGTGTCTAATGTTATTATGTATTTTTTACATTTTTAAATTGATTTTTGTCTAAATAATTTCTAATAGTATTTTCTTAATGTTTTAATTTCTACATTTTGTTATCATCCCGTGCAACGCACGGGTGAAAAATCTACTACTACTACTACTACTACTACTACTAATACTACTAATAATAATAATAATAATAATAGGGGAAAAAAGAAAAAATGATAAATAAGAAAAGAGTAATTCTCGAGAGACATTTTTATCTAGTTTGAATAAGTTACATGTTTTAGTTATTCATTTTGAATTGATTGTGTATATACAAGTAGATTTTATGGCCCACATACAACCAATACATTATAGCTAACTAAGCATGTCACCCATTAATGTCAAATAAAAATGTATCCATAAAATTATTGATTAAAAAATGGGTGATTAAAGGAAAAAAGGAAGAAAAAAATGAAAATAGAAAAGAGATTCTGGAATCTTGTTTAGGCGGTAAAAAGATTCTAAAATCCCCGTTACTTTTTTATATATAAAGATTTTGAATATAATTTTTCTCAACGTATTTATAACACATTTTATTGTTAATTAAAATATCTAGACCCTAGTAAAAAAAATTGCATTATGATACCACAAAAATACTTATTCCGTTATTTATCCCCCAAGTTTCTCTAACTAAGTAAGATAAACAACAAAAATAAAATGTTGTTAATTATTTAACTATACTAATAAAATTTTAGACAAAAATCAAATATAATTGGAGAAACTATTTGTCAATTGATTAAGAGATGAAAAGTAAGAATGCCCTGAAAAAATGAGGGGACATAATGAGTTTTTTAAGTAAAAATTAAGGATCTTTATTACAAATAAAATGTGATGTAGTTATCAAAATATGTGGTGTGAATATAACTCCCCAATATAGAAACAAGATAAAGTAAATGGAACAAATCCAAAAGGGAGTATATTCTTTTCTTCTTTTTTAGAAGTATAATTTCAATTCGCACCATGGTACTATAAGTACATATAGATATATATCATTCTGAAACACAGCACACTGAAATCAACAATACAAACCCCTATACAGAGAACTACAAGAAATCAAACTCCTATACTGGATACTACAAATTACATATAAAATATAGATAAACCCCTACATGGGGGGAATCGGACCTGGGACCATTATGCCCCAAGGCCTCAACTTTAGCCCCTAATCAAATGGGCTAAAGTCTCATTGGCATATTCTTTTCTTTTTTTAAAACGTACAAGTACAATCCATCTCCAACGATATATATTCATAAATAAAAGCAGGTCTTCAACTTGTTTAGATATATACTCCCTTCATTTTATAGATATGGTCCTATGTTCACTTTCATCTCAAATTATAGTCCACTTAGTTAATTTTTTAGTGTTTTAATATACCCCCAATTTATTGTGTATAATAATTAATGAAAAATAAATAAAGTGAAATATGAAATAAATAAAATGATATATTAGAAATTATATCTTTGAATTGTAATTTTCCAAAGACAACATTAATTTTATAATGAAAGGGACTATTTTTGTAGAATGGAGGCAGTCATATATTCCCTCTATCCTGCTAAGATAGATTTGTATTCTTTGTTCATATTCCCAAGTTATAAGTCAGTTGCTTTATTAAAATATAATCAGAATCTTAATTTTCTTATATGTCCTTATTGAATATATACATTGTTAAATAAAAAGAAAATATCTTTGTTATACTTAATTTTCTTACTCACAATACGAGTATCTTAATCATTAAAGCAACAATTCAAACCACTCAAATTATACTTTTATAATATAAAGTAGGTTTTTTTAATTTATTATGTGAAAAATAAAAAGGGAATGTCTTTTGTTGAAGGGGAAGGGAGTATAAAGAGATTCCATTTACAAAGAATGGTCGATCACGTGCTGCATATTTACAGTTGAAGTCTGTGTCTCAAAAGTGTAAAGTTGGAAGCGGAAGTGCATGGCTTCACCATTGAGTAAGTTTTATAAACAGCTTTTCTGTGTCCGGCGTCAATGTAATTTGAATTTTAAGCAAATTATACTCCATAAAATTGATTTGAAAATTAGCAGCAATGCATTTATTAATGGCAGGTGAGAGAAGAGAAAGCAGCAGCGGCGTTATTGACCTGCACCAAGATTTTCAACTACCCACTACATAACATTTGTGTACGTTATATCGCCAATCCGCCATCATTTATACTCTTCTCCTCCTCGTGTATTTAGCCTGCTCTGTTTTGCATAAAAGCTCCGTCTACCATCTTCATCATCATCACCAATTTCCTACTTCACACTAATTACTCTGTAAGTCTCTCTCTCTCTCTCTCTCCCTCCCTCCCTCCCCTTTTCTTTGTGCAGTTTTCTTCTGTTGATGACATATCTATCTGAAAATGTTCAAGCACTTTGGTTCCGTTACAGAGTATAATATTAGTGTTGATGTGATTTGAGAAGTGTTTGGTATTATTATTTGGTATTTGGGGAGGGTTTAGTACCGTTAGGATCTGGTCCTTGAACATGCCTAGCTATTATGTGGGTACAGTGTGGATTTTCTACTTGTCGAATTGCAGAGGGGAGTTGGTTCACTGGGAAGTTGAATCATACACTTGTCTTGCATTCAAGATTTTCCCACCCAGAAACAAACATTAGTTAGATCAAAGCTTTAGCTTTAAACTTTCGGACGAAATCGCTCGACGAAACATACGTGTTGAGAGAGTTTACATGGCAATTCCTCTTGGAGAGATGATTCGGGTTAGGCGGGCTTTAAAATTCCAGTTGGTATGGGAACTTTCTTAAACTGTCATGTTCTTTTTGTTGCATCCTTAAATACAGCAGTTCCATATGCTTCCCTGAAAAATAAAATATTTCTAAACTCACGTGGGATCACAGTCTATTTCTTTATGGGTTTTGTTTAAAGAAAGTCTTGATTGCTCCGCAATTTTTTACAGTTACCCGACTAATTGGTGAAAGGGCAATATATGCATATATTTTTCTACTTTCTTGAAACATTGGTCTTCCTTCCATTTCATTTTCAGATATTTTCTTGTGTATTCATCATCAAATTTAATGCCACCTACCCCTCGCATTCCCACAATAGCAGCACGTATATCTCAGTTACGGAAGGAGAAAGGGAAAATTTTAAATTGATTGTACAAACTAGTATTTATGAATCCAGTGTGCATCGTACTATTGTAGTTGTTAGCATTTATGGTGACGGTTCTGCATTGAATTCGATTATTTTCTGAGTACAATTCCAATAAGTAATTCTCTTTCACTGAGTATTGAGTTTCTGTAGAAGGTGAAATGAAGAAATTTGCAGTGAAAGTGGAGGAAGGAAAGGAAGGCAGAGATGGGCAGCCTTCAGTCGGTCCTGTTTACAGGAATCTATTGGCAGAACATGCATTTCCTGCCACTGATCCTGGTTTAGGCACTGCTTGGGAAGTGTTCAGGTAACTTTGTCTGTTTATGGGCTAGAAAACTGAATTTCGTATCGTATGCCTGCTTGAAAAAAAAAAAAGCTTGTGCTTCGTGTTATGTAAGAAAGGCTATTTTCTTGTGTTCAAAGAGTAGAGACTGGGATCCCTGTGAAACATCTAACAGGTTAGAAGACAACTGCCTTGTAAACGAAGAACATTCACATGCCTAGGCAACTTTAGGAATTCTCAACTTGAACAAAGACGTCAATATAGTCCCCCCGAATCCAATTATGTTCCCTGTCCATCTTCTTTTAACTAGGAAATTAAACACAATCTCATCAGGATCTCCATCATCTTCAGGGCACCAAGTCGTGATACTATCAACGCTCTATGACGGAAGAATGAACACAAGAAAAGATTTGTTAATTCTAAGATTAAGCAAGGATTTCATGATCAGAAGTTT
Source organism: Nyctanthes arbor-tristis (assembly GCA_963692815.1). Taxonomy (NCBI): domain Eukaryota; kingdom Viridiplantae; phylum Streptophyta; class Magnoliopsida; order Lamiales; family Oleaceae; genus Nyctanthes; species Nyctanthes arbor-tristis. The sequence goes on along the minus strand of CAVNYN010286251.1, from coordinate 90,761 downwards.
ATCGCTTTGCAAAATGAATATGGAACAATCAACGAATAGTTGGAAATACTCTAATATTTTATTCATCCATCTTCTACAATGGTAATACTAAGAGCTTGTTCTAAGGAGCTTTATCCTGGTTTTTGTTGAAGTTTAAATTTTCGACCAACTTTTGGTTTAAGAAAAATCTTCGTAGAACGACCTCTACATTTAAATGGAAAGCACTGAGATACAATAATAATCAAATGATTTGCTCTTGCCATGATGTGGTAAATATTTTAAACCCTTGATTATGGTGCAACCAAAATTGCCATTTTATTCATCATTAGAATTATGCTCATCCGTAATGAGTCGTCCATGAGCTTGTTAGTTTCTTTTTGCTGCATCCGTTTGTCTATCAATTCTTTATGAGCACCGATCTATTGTTTGGCCATAATTTTCTTACAAGCACTGATCTATTGTGGGATGTCCTTCTATTGCAATCATCTCTTTCTGGGATCAGCATACGGACAGCGATTCATTTTGTATACTTAACTGGCCAAGTCTACAGCATGACAATTGCACCACTCCACTCCTAGGGACTGGGGTAACATCCTAAAAGCCAAGACTCCAATCTCATAATGTGAAAGATCATCGTTAGTGAATGTTGGCTTTCTGTTCGAGGATGAGGTTTACTAAGCAAGTGCACAAGCTACACGCGTTTACTCTGATTTGTTGTTGCATGATTTTACTAGAATGAAGATGAAGATTACAAGGTGTCATATCTCTAATGCACACAAAATTTCCATCCAAGCTATACTCCTTTATTTAGTGGGAACTAGGAGCACCATGGTGCCTATATATAAGATTTTGAGCCAGGGATGAGTGTGAAAATTAGTTCCACACAACATTTTGTCATTATGCATTAGATGTCCCCAATTAGTCTACTGTTGATTCTGCAGAAAAAATAAGTTACTGGCTTTAAGAATACTATTTGGCTGATTAGCAGCTGAGAAATTATTGATGTGCAGAGCATCTGTTGAAAAGCATCCAGGGAATAGGATGCTAGGATGGCGTGAAAATGTCAACGGGAAGGTACAATACCATCCTACTTATTCTTTGAATGTTGAAAAATTGGTTTTCATATCTGTGTGAGAAATTGATACATTTTATCTTGGTTCATGCTTTTGCCTATAGTGGGGTCCTTATCTATGGAAATCCTACAAGCAAGTATACGAAGAAGTTCTGCTTGCTGCTTCTGCGTTACGGGCTCATGGAGCTGAACCTGTAAGAACATATACATCTATGTTTCTTGTATCTTAGAATCTTATCTGTTCTGATTTTACTTTTTTATATATTCGAAATTTGTGATAGTGAGAGATATGAACTTCTCTAACTTTATAGGGTGCTAGAGTTGGAATTTATGGATCGAATTGTCCTCAGTGGATTGTGGCCATGGAGGTTAGATTGGATATGGGATCCGTATTTCAAAAATTTGCTAAGAACTCCATTATTTTATTATTCTTTGTAACGTTTACGAGCACCATATTAGAAAGTAATATTGAATTTTGCAGGCATGCAATGCTCAGAGTTTAATTTGTGTTCCCCTTTATGATACTTTAGGTGAACTTTCTTCTTTCACTTCCATGCACAAGTTTCAATCACTCCGAAGACTATTTACCAGAAGATGTGAAATTGCTGCCGCAACGAAAATATTTAACCTCATAAATTTTTTCATGAAACAGGGCCTGGAGCTGTAAATTACATCATTGATCATGCTGAGGTTGACTTTGTTTTTGTCCAAGATAAGAAAGTTAAAGCAGTAAGCGCTACAGATTTATTTTTTATTTTTTTAAATATATTTTATCAGTATAAAGTGCACATTTTTGAATGGTTTTCGGCTAAACAAATTTTGTTTACAGCTTTTCAGTCCCGATTGTCCTCATGCTCGACGGCTTAAACGTAAGTTTGATTTGTATTAGTCACAGTAGCTTAAAGGCATTTCACTAAACCTGCTTTTGGTTGCAGTGGTAGTTTGCTTCTCTTCAATGACAGAGGAAGATCAGAATAAGGCAGCATCTTTAGGTGTAAAACCATATTTTTGGAATGAATTCCTTGAAATGGTAAGTTTCTTCATTTTTCATTTATGTCACAGAGAGAAAACCCCTTCAGTGTATCCATTGTCCTGTGTTAATGTGATATTGATGAATTTGTGAATATTTAATTTTCTTGCTGTCTATCTATAATTTGTAGCTGTAATTTCCCATCATCAAATTCCTATCTTGTGCTTAACAGGGGAAGAATTATCCATCAGATCCTGTGCCACCACAGCCATTTAACATAGGCACAATCATGTACACCAGTGGCACCAGTGGAGATCCTAAAGGTGTAATATTGACACACGAAAACATATCAACATACATAAGCGGTGTTGATCTCTTCATGGACCAGTTTGAAGACAAGGTAAGATAATTTATTAGATCAAGTAATTTATTATTGCATCACAATTACAATTATCATGCCGGGACTACAGATTAACTTTCTTTCACTCTTCCAATGTTTCTCAACAGACCTTTTAATTAATTAATTCAAGACACTATAATCTGTTAAGCAATCTCTATGTGCCTAATGACATCTAAAAGATACTGGCATTCATTTTATAACTCTCACGAAGATCTTATCCTTTCCGTATGACAAGTTTCGTTGTGTTGTAATTCTGATGTCACTCATTGGTATTCTTGATAGATGACAGTCGACGACGTATACATATCATTCTTACCCCTTGCTCACATTCTTGACCGCATGATTGAAGAATATTTCTTCCGCAAGGGTGCTTCAGTAGGCTACTATCATGGGGTAAGTTGCAAGAAATATTTCCGGTGCCATTTAACCTTGATATGATTGCGGGAACTACTGGTAAGCAGCAAAAGGAAGAAATGATGTAAAGAAAAGCTAGCTGAAGTGTTAAATATGACAAAGTTAAAGTAATGTAATACTTTCGCTGGACAGCGTCCTCTGACTTAGTTCCTTGATACGTTGAAGGATATAAATGGATTGAGGGATGATCTGATGGAGTTGAGACCAACATTTTTGGCTGGAGTACCTCGAGTTTTTGAGAGGATACATGAAGGCAATAAGAAACTTTCCCAACTCGAATCATATATTCAAATAGATTGGAATACATGCTGTGCTGATCAATTGAACAATAACTTTTGTTTCTGTCAGGAGTCTTGCTAGCACTTCAAGAACTTAATCCAAGGAGGAGAAAAATTTTTGACCTGCTCTACAGATAGTAATACCTTGCTTAGTTCCCTTTTTTTTTATTAGAAATAATAACTTTTTCCACTCCCTCTTAGCTCTTAATGAAGAATTATTCAGCTTTAAAGAACATCCGCTCATGCTTCTGTTTCTTGATGCAGCAAGCTATACTGGATGAAGTTAGGGTACAAACAGAAATATGCTTCGCCGTTGGCAGATCTTCTTGCTTTCAGAAAGGTTGTGTATATCCTTTGAGCTTCAATACCAAGACATCGTTTGAACCATTGTGCCCTAAAATTGCAATTGGATCAAAAGTGGCTGACTCCAGTCAGTGTTAAAGATTCCAAGTGGACACTGACGATCTTTGTTGATTTTGTTTAGGTTAAAAATAGGTTAGGCGGCAGGATTCGTCTAATAGTTTCTGGTGGTGCACCACTAGGCAATGAGATTGAAGAATTTCTGCGCGTTACCTCCTGTGCTTTTGTAATACAAGGCTATGGTAAGTACTAAGTACCGTGTATTTTTGACGAGATCGGAAGAGCACACGCCTTGTTCTTTGTAACTAGTATTTTAGCTCTTTTGATGGAAAGAGATTATTGTTTGAAATGTATGGTGGAAAAGTTGAGAGAGATGATAGAGAATTGCCGGAAACAATTATTTAGAGAGAATGTGTGATTGGTGTAGGTTTGAATGGTTGAGTTTTTTGGTAGTGAAAAAATAAGTTGCAGAGAACGTGGCCTTATAATTATTGAGGTTTTGGATAGTTGATGTCATTCTTTCACGCTTTTCCATTTAAGTCACTTGTTTCAATTACATCATTGATTGCTAGTTGCTAAACACACAACTCCATTGCAACCTTTGAGTTCAAAATTTGCCAACTCTATGTGGATGAATTTCAAGGAAGCAATACATTCATGCCATGTGCGTTATGCATTACTTGATAAGATTGAACTGCTTTATAGACTATTTTTACTTCTTTAATGTCCTTAGATTGTCCAACATTGTAATATCAACCTTATCAGTTTTAAGGTTTGCAATGTTAGTTTCTGACCTTCCATAACAACCAATCACAATGTCATTGATTCAGGGCTTACAGAGAGCTGTGGCTTGGCTACTGTTGGGTATCCAGATGAAATGTGCATGATGGGAACAGTTGGTTCTCCATTTGTATATACGGAGATTCGTCTGGAGGAGGTTCCGGAAATGGGGTATGATCCACTAGGAGATCCACCTAGAGGTGAAGTCTGCATCAAAGGACGGACGGCATTTGCAGGATCTACAAGAATCCAGAATTGACTCGAGAAGTCTTACGGGATGGATGGTTTCACACAGGTGGAGTCACTATATACTTACTAGCTAGAAAACTTCGGATCACCTTTTCCCAAGCTTAAAACATTAATGAATTTCGGAACAGGTGACATAGGGGAGATGTTACCGAATGGAGTTGTGAAAATTATTGATAGAAAGAAAAATCTTATTAAACTATCTCAAGGAGAGTACGTCGCACTAGAGTATCTGGAAAAGGTTTATTGCATCACTCCGATTGTTGAAGATGTGAGCATCAGTTTTTTCCAGATCGGAAGAGCACACGTCTGTTTATATCTCGACCTACACATTATTTCTAATTGTATATATGGTGTCATTCCTTTCAGATTTGGGTCTATGGGGACAGCTTCAAGTCGATGCTTGTTGCAGTTGTGGTACCAAATGAAGAGAACACCAAAAAGTGGGCAGAACAGAACGGCCACAGATATTCATTTCTGGAACTATGCTCTCTTGATCTACTACAAGATTACATTCTCCTTCAGTTGAAGTTAACAGCAGAACGAAACAAGGTCATTCATCACATATTTTGAAACGCAAAAAGAAGCCCTTCATTCCTCGAGTGCCTAGTTTTCACTATCAATGCATAAATTTGATCATTTCTACGAATGCTTTACTCTCTCTAGCATTACATTGTATTATGATTTATCTGGTATTTTTGTTTCATCCAGCTAAGACGCTTTGAGCACATCAAAGGCGTAATCATGGAACCTAATACTCTTGATACTGAAAAGGATTTGGTCACTGCGACGCTGAAGAAGAAACGAGACAATTTGCTCAAGCGCTATAAGGTAATCTGTGCTCTTCCGATCTTACATTCCATGTTCTTGTTCCACCATCCAATTAATGCCAGCTTCAGTAATCAAAAACATGTGAAATTACTTTCATTATGCAGGTAAAAATTGATGATGTCTACCAAAAACTAGCTGGAAATTGGTGAATTTTCCTTGATGGATTGCAATGAAGTGTTCCTGTTCTAGCATTTCAATTTCGCAACAGTTAAAAGAGTGGTTATGGTTATACATGTCAGCCTATAAAATATCAAGTGATCTGTTGCCTCTCTCTCTCTCTAGCAGCAACAATAACTACTTTTTGCTAGTCTACTTAATGAAATCGCTTGAGTATTGTTTGCTTACCTTAAAATTTGAATTTTATAGGGCCTTACTCTGATAACTAATTGGGTGACTAATAGGGTTTAAATAGTAATTTAACATATCATAATTCAACCACTACAAAAATTATTTAATGGGCATTCGTAGCTAGATGAAACAAAAATGGTTTTTAACAAATCATCTTAGCTGGATGAAACAAAAATACCAATTAATAAAATGGTCTTCTTAAAATGGTTTAAGAAAACAAAAATACCATATTAATCAGAATGATCACGCAAAAATTATTGTCTATCAAATTTTCACACTAGTGGTGTATAGAATGTGATGTAGTAAATAACTTTTGTGGTGGTAATATATCCACCCAATTCAATATCCAACCCCAATTTTAATGGGTTAAATTACTATTTTAACCCTTGTTACTCAACCAACTAGTCAGATGTACAGTGTGTGCAGACGTTCCACTCCCTACAATCTCTTCCTTCTCTCTAGCCTTTTCCTTACCTTTACCCAATGGGGACTTGCCCCCCTTACATCCCACGGATCTATCCAGCCCACCCTTCCCACACGCCGGTGACAACACCGACCCCCAAATCCCCTGATCACACGCCAGATACCGCACCGACCTCTAAATTTCCTAACCACTCGTCGGGTAATCACCGAAAAAAGGTTAACCATCAACAATATCTCAGGCAAGCAAATATTTCGTATGCTGCTAAAGTGATAGGTCATCAACAAACAAACATTCCTAATGAGTCATACGCATCCAAAGTTGCTACGCAACCCTTCTTCTTTTCTGATCAGCTGGATATTCCAATCCCTTCTCCATCATTCGGCTCCAAAGAGCCTAGCACCCACTTCGACCTGTCCCCATGAACTCAAAGCTACAACCCTGCAAGTTTATTCTCATAGGCAAATTCTATGAAACAAAACCTTCTATGGAGGCTATTAGAGAAGGATTTCAAGAAACTGATTTCAAGGGACCTTATCAAGTGAGCTTACTTGATAACAAGCATGTTTTAATCAGATTCTTATTGGAAGAAGACTACATTAAAATGTTTTTGAAGTCATCTTGGCTGATTAAAAAATCAATGATGAGAATCACTAAATAGAGCTGGGATTTCTCGCCCAAAGTTGAAAACCCGATTGTTCCTATATGGATTTCTCTCCCAGGACTCCATACATCTTCTTTCAAAGAAAAGGTTCTCTTTAGTATTGCTAAAACTATTGGAAATCCGTTGAGGGTTGACAAAGCTACCTCTCATCGTACCAGACCAAGTGAAGCCAAAATATCCCTTGAGATGGACGTCTCATTGCCAATGCCTCCCAGAATTTGGATAGATACTGCAGATGGAGGTTTTTGGCAAAAGTTCAGTTATATTGAACCCCCAAAATATTGTCATCATTGCAAACATCAAGACCATGATGTGGAATGTTGTCTTTGGCTTAAGAAGAAGAAATCACATAATACAGAGGTTGTGAATAATGTGACAGTGAATGGAACTCCGGTGAAGTATATAGCATATGAGGCGCCACCACTTCCCCCAATTTGAATAAGCATCATACAACAAACCTCATGCTGGGAAGTCAAATCACACCAGCTAAGAATGTCAGCAACACCGCAAGGAATTCTGGTTCAGTTGTCCACACTCCTTGAAATGGTAAGGCTCTCAATCCTTCCAACCTTGATCAGCAAGTTACACATTTTGCTTGTAGCGACCCGAAAATTTTTGATAAAAATTTTTAGTTAAACTTTGGCTGGTTCGCCGTGACTTCTTACTTGGCCACGAAAATATTTATGCGCTCTCGTCTAGCATAATTTAAATTTCTAAAGGAGAAGTTTCCAATAAGGTTCAAATGATACAAACTCATCCTATAATAATCCAAAATATTAGAAATTCTTTAACTTGATTTGAATTTTTAAGTTTAATTATTTCATTTTAGCTAAAGCGTTTTTAAAATATGATCCATTCTAAATGCTGGTTTTACACTTTAAGCACAAGAAATTCCTTTAAGTTTTTAGCTCATTTAACTTATTATTCTTAAGCTTAGCCAAAAGAAGTATCTCATCAACCCCTCCAAACTTTGTAGACGATTTCAAGCTCTTATCATGCAATTTGCCGCCAAATAATTATCTTCATCTTCGGAGATTCCTCCTCGGACAGCTATTATTTGCAATATGAACACATTATTTCCTTAATTCGATCCCACAAACTCAGCATGTTCAACCCTGAATTTCTGGCAAATTATCCTCGTACTAGCAAAGTTTAAAGGCAACCTCACCATATATATACGATCTTTACCATTGCGCCTTCACCATCTCACTCACAACCCATAAGTATACACCCAAAATCTTGCTTCAAAATCACCTGGTGCACAGAACCATTTAGTTACTCAACCACGCATACCCGGCAGAATTCTCATCTCAATTTCACTCAAAGCATTGTATACCTTTACCCACACCGTCTAAAACCCGTCTCTGCTCGTTCCCCCTCTCGCAATCACCACTATCAATTTCTTCACTCAAAGATTGCAAGTCCAATGAAGAACACAGACCCAATTCGTGTCTTTCTTGGAACCAGATTTCGAAGTCCATATGTCATCGTCTCGCCAAACCCGACTCCCTACAGCGGCTTTCCCCTCATGTATATTTTCTCTCTTTCTTTTATTCTAATTGAAGATTCGGGTGACTACTAGTTGAAACATGAATTCTTGCAGGAAAAATCTTTCTCGTCTCTCTTTTTATTATGGCTGGTATCTCTCCTTCCCTTTCCCACTCTCGTCGCTCTCTCTCTCTCTCTCTCTCTCTCTCTCTCTCTCTCTGTTCAACTCTCTGTTTCTATCTCTCTGAAAAATGGAACCCTGCCATAATGCCTTTTGTTTACAAAAAGGATATTGCCCTTTTAAATCATGAACTTTTGGTGGGTTCTCATCTTAGTCCAAAGAATTTCAACTTAATTATTTTGATTCAAAGTTTTATATTTAATTTATTTTTCAACCTAAAACTATTTCCAAATCAATTTTAGTCTTTCAATTTTGAATTTAAACATTTAGTTCTTAATTCCAAATTTTCACTTTCTTTCGATTTAGGTCCTTTATATTTTAAGTTATTTATTTTAACACATTAGTTTCATACTCTAATTTATAAATTTTCTTTTAACTAGACAAGAAGCGAAATTTTAGTAGATGGTAGAAAGATAAGAGCTCAAACTAGATCCTCAATTAATTAAGTTGGAGTCTTTAACTAAAATCTTTCCTTTTCAAAATATGCGCACTAGTTTGAAACATTTCTTGCGCAATTCATATTGTGAAATTGACATGTATGAATGTGGTTTAGCATTATCAACTATTATGCCTAGCATTATTTGTGGCTTACGCCATTAGCGACCTTTTAGGGTAATAAATTCACTTGGACCAATGGAAGACTGTGGGAACAACTTGATAACCCTAAGTCTTAAGACTGTGGGACCAATCATCACTTTCTAAATCTTAAGATCAACTTCATTGTATAGATTCTTAATAGAGCAGGGTCAGATCATGCCCCTCTCTTCATTGACCAAGTAAGTACTCTACCTAGGAATCCTAAATCTTTCAAGTTTATTAATGTGTGGACCAACCACCATACATTCCTTGGCATGTTTAAACTTCACATGAAGCTATAGAAAGTCAAGATGGTCATTAAACATTGGAATTCTTCAACCTTTGGCAATATCCATTGCAAAGTTTCTAAGGCTGAAATTAAAGTCAATGAAGTCCAAGAAACTTATGATACTTCTAAGTCCCCTTTGGACACGGTCAATTTAGATAAGGCACAGACAAAACTTCTCCAGACACTCATAAATGAGGAATCATATTGGAAACAAAATCTGAGATCAAATGGCTTCGAGTTGGGGACAAGAATGCTTTCTATTATGCTTGGGTCGAAAAAAATAGGGCCAAAACTAGAGTTTGGAGAACATGGATAAATGAGGCTGAAATCACAGATATGGAAAATGCTAAACAAACTGCAGTTGATTATTTTAAGAATATGTTTGCTTCACGAGGTTGTGTAATTGATATTGCTCTACTAAACAATATCCCTCACTTGATCACTGAAGAGGACAAAAAAGTTGACACTGGAGCATACTGAAATTGAAATCAGAGATGGTGTGTGGTCTATTCAAAGAGAGAAGACAGCTGAGCCAGATGGTTTCATAGCACATTTCTTCCATATTTGTTGGGATTTCATTAAAGTGATGTCTTAGATGCTATCAGTGCCTTCTTTAGGGGGCAATTTATCCATAGGAGTTTCAATAGTACTAATATTATTCTGATTCCGAAAAAATCTTGCCCACAAGTGTGGAGTGATTTTAGACTTATTAGTCTTTGTACTACATTTAATAAGCTTATTTCTAAAGTGTTGGCTAATATACTGGTCCATTTTCTTTCTAAAATTATTTCCACTAATCAGACTGGTTTCATTAAGGGAAGTATTGGAGAAAATATCCTTCTTGCTCAAGAACTATCGAAAACCTTGATCATAAAACTAGAGGAAGCAATGTGGGCTTCAAACTTGATTTAGCTAAAGCTTATGACAGATTGGAATGGAATTTCCTATATTTAGTTCCGCACAGATTTGGCTTCTGTAATTAGTGGGTTAATCTTCACATATTGAATAGAATTCACTGGACTAGGTAGAAAGAGCTTTGCTTGTCGGAATCAGAATATGCATTCGGAGTGAAAAGATTAGAAGATTTAGTGCACTGTTTTGGTATTAAACTTTGGTGGAATTTTAGAAGTATGTGTAAAAACAGCCACCCTTCTCTATGACAGGCCAAGAGCTCTGATTCTAGAATTTGGAAGAGGCTGTGCAGTTTGAAAGTCAATGCTAAAGATAGCATCACATGGGATATTTGTAGTGGACAAGTTGTCAGCTTCTTATTTGATAACTGGTTGGGGACAAATGCTTTATATCATTATTTCCCTTGTATTAGTTAGCCAAATCTTCTTGTTGAAGAATTCATTATTGAGGGTGGGTGGAACAAACCTTTACTTAGGGAGTATGTTGATTCTAGACTCTACGAATTAATTTACCGAGTGTCTCTTACTGATTATGATAGAATTACATGGAATCTCAATAGTAACAGGAAATTCTCTGTCGCTAGCATTTTGGAGTCTGTCCATCAAAGGAGATCAATTAAACTTTCTTGGAACTTCATTTGATATATTAATGTCCCCAGAAAGATCTCTTTTTTTGGCTAGAAACTTTGGTTTGGTTGGGTTGAAACTGATAAAGTTATTCAAAAGAGATTCAAGTGCTTCTTTCCTTCTAAATGCCTTTGTTGTAAACAAATGGAATCTAGCACTCACTTATTGTTGCGCAGTGAGGTGGCAATTCATGTTTGGGATCTCTTCTCTAAACTTTTTGGCATTCAATCTAAGTTGTTCAGCTCCATTCAAGAGCAATTCTTCTAGTGGTGCCTTTCTTCTAAACACACTAAACCAAGACACATCAAGACTTTTATTCCTATAGTTATTTCGTGGTTTATCTGGAAGAGTAGAAATGAAGCAAAACATTTTCATGAACTTAAGAACCCACATTGCATCATCCAAAAATGTATGAACTTCATCTTCAAGTTATGCTGTGGTAAAATCCTTACCATTGAGAATTGGAAAGGGGATGAGCATTTCTTCTACTACTGTTGCAAGATTGATATAAATCTTACATATAGTAACCTCAATTTTTATTATGGAAGTTCCCTCAACTACAACTGTCTTACTATTTCTCCTACTTAAAGGAGAAATAGAGTTCTTTATGGAGGTGGTATTGGGGATCCTCACAATCACATATGTTGGAAATTTGTTGAAGATTTAGAAGTAATATCTTGTTGGCAGTCTGTCTTAATGGCTATTAAGAAAGATGATGTTTTTAACCTTCACAATCACTTCAATCCTCCTCAAGTTTTCATAGATTCATTTAATGCTATTCAATTCTGAAAAAGGAGGTTCCTATGGTCAATCCCACACATCCTACTCTCATGGCAGCTCACTACTTCCTCATTTCCTCTAAACCAGAACCTTTCCTCCTTCATTTCTGTTGTTGCAAGCAACACCCAAATATCTGATGTCCTAAAGGCTTATCTTTTCTGCTCTGGTGTTGGTTGTTTTTGTTGTCAAGCTGAGGACTTGAATACTGACCTTGCAATGTGTAAAGTTCATGTGCTGTGAAAAATCTCCATGTTTTGCAAGACTCCGAGCCTGAAGCTGTGGATGGAGCCATTTCAAAGCTGCTTTGGATGTTTTATTTTGCCCCTTTGAGTATGCAAAGGTTTGTTAACCAAAACCCCCTTGTAAAGAAGCCTTTTGGCTAAAATCTAGGATTGTGAAGCTTTTGAAGATGAGCACTTTCGGAGCCTGCCTACTGAAATCCTTGCGGACATCACTGAGGATTTCAAAATCCTACTAGTTCAACATTCTTACCTCTCTAAACAAGCTCTTTGTAGGAAACTGATGATGGAGAAAATCCAAAAGGATGATCATCTTCTAGTTAACTTTGCTACCACTCTTAGGGCCAAAGCAAAAGTTATCATTGCTAAATGGAACAAAGAAAAAGGCCCTTCAGCATCCTTGTCCAACTCCATTATGATTCTTGAGCTCTCTAGTCATTATACTTCGTGCTGCTCTACCAGTGTTTCGTTAATGGCTTAATTTTTGTTTGATTTGAGAGGTCTTACCTAGTCCTCATTCCATGTACTTGTTTCGATTATCAATAAAATCTATTTTATTTTTCTAAAAAAAAAAAAAAAGTCACCGGGGTAGGTAGTGTATCATTACTTGTATTAGGAAACAAACTAGGTGTTGCTAATGCAAATATATAAATCGACTAGTCCTATTGAAGTTAGTGTTTTGAAATTTGGACTGGTCATCGAACTAGAAAAGACAATGATTCAAAGTAGAAGGTGAGCACTATTTGATTCGGGTTGTTTTTTATTTATTTTTAAGCCAGGCCATCGGATTCAGTTTAGAGAAATTGTAAATCAGACCAAACCATCTAATTTTTCAAACCAAACCTATTTTTCGGTTCATTTTGGTTTAGTTTTAAACCATGGTTTGTCAATCGACGTAATGAAAATTGTCTCATTGACATAATAGTTTTATAAATTTAAGTATTCTATTATACTAATATGCTTTTTGAATACTAATACCAATATATCAAACTCATCAATAGTTAGTAAATTTTACTAAAACACAAACATATACTACTACAGAACTTGACCAAAAAAATGGCAATAGACATCGGTTCGCGGAAAAAACGATGTGTAAAGGCAGTGCCGTGGAAATTTTAAAATAATTTGTATCAGTATACACGTTGGTTCCACTGAGGAACTAACGTGTATAATATAACAAAACTATAGGCGTCGGTTGCCAGTTGACAACCAACGCCTATACATTAACAATACACGTCGGTTCTACCGTGGAACCGACGTGTATTCATATTAGGCGTCGGTTCATAAATGGAACCGACGCCTAATCTCTCAGCCCAAGAATATAATACCCCTAAAAACACGTTTTAGACTCATTTAATTGGCTTCAGAAAAGTTCTTTCTCCTCTCCAATCTCTCGTTCTATTCCTTTTTTTACCTATCTTAACAACTGAAGTTCTCATTTAGATTTGGATGAATTTAAAGAGTATATTTGCTTGTTATATTTTTATTATGTTGTATACGATTTAATGTGGTAGAAAACTTGGAAATCACATAGAATCAAAGAAAATAGTCTGGATTTTTTCTGAAAAAACTTGAAAAAGATCAACTCCCATTTCGGCCAATCTAGACATCTGTTGGAGAAATGGGGACCATATCTCTATTCCTAACGACGATACAAAGCTACTGGTCAAGCACGTTTTACCGGCGGAGCTCCAATGATGGCGAGTGTGTTTCACGAGCCGTTTCAGCGACAGCGTGTTGCAGCTAGTGGGTGGTTTTTGGCGACAGCGTGAAAGTGGGAGATTGTTTCCGAAGGTCTTGTGGACATTCCGGTGGTCTTGGATCAATTTTCTAGTAGTTGGTTCAATTTTTTTGCTTCATTTGTTGTATTGCAGTATTGGGCTATTTGATTTTCAATTTTTTGTCTTGTCTTGGCCTCAAAGAAAGTTAAATTGGGGATTAGTAAGGAAAATAATTTTTCTTACTACTTGATTGTCCTTATTACATATGAGAGTAGAGAAACAATTTAGAGAGTGTTTGATTCTCTTTATCAAAATATATTATAATTTTACCTACCACTGATTTGACAACTGATTTGACAACTGTTCATTTATAACAAATTTTAAAATTTTATTAAATCTACACCACTCATTTCATCTTATTATAATTTCTCATTATAATTCAATTTAAATAAATAGCTTCAAACAGCCGCTTTGTCTAAAAGCTATATGGAGTAGTTCTAATGGCATAATCAGAAACATATTAAATAGTTTGTGTTTGATGAAAAAAATGCCCCATTATCTCATAAATTTGAATTTGAATTTGAATTTTGAATTTTGAATTTGAATTTTGAATCCCAGTAGGTTATAGTTACATTGGCTGGCAGATCTAGAGAAGAAGAAGAAAAGAAAAAAAACGATAGGCGGCGTCGGTTCCTCCTTTACAACTGACACCTATTGTGCACAATAGGCGTCGATTTTTGGACAACAACTGACGCCTATTGTGCACTTTGCGCATCGGCTAACAATTGACGTGTATATCGTTACTATGTGCGTCACTGCTAAAGGCATCGCCTTCAAACTGTCACGTATTCATCAATACAACCGACGCCTATTGGGCAGATCGGAAGAGCGATATAACTAATGCCATGTAACAATAATAAAAAAAAAAAGCAGAAATAATACATAAGCTTCAAATGAGATATTACCAGAATATGTTCGTGGAAATGCTATTTTGTTCAAGTATCTAAATGTCAAAATTTTAGAAAAATATGTTCAATTAACTACTATATAATTTCTCTAGAAATTTTTTTAAGAGTATTAATTAAATTAGTCAAAAATTAGCTTATTAAATTACTAAAGTGAATCAAATTTATCACAAAGAATTCCTTATACCGACCTTGGTCAATGAATTTAATAATCACAAATGAATTAAGTCCTTTGTTTTTTTTCCTCATATTACTTTACACATTGATAATTTTTTAATTAAAACATAAAAAAATAATTTGCTTCGGTTTAAGTGGTTTTTTAAACATCGAAACCTAAACCAAACAATTTTACTTTTCAAATCAAACCAATCCAAACCATTTTCACGAATTGGTTCATTTTTTCAGTTTAGCAGTTTATCTGTTTAGCCCTAGTTCAAAGGTTGAATCCGTTTTAATTAAAAAATTAGAAAATAAATACTAAAATTTATAAAATCTCAAAAACCAGTAATATTGTTAATTTTGAAACATCTATAAAAATAAAAAGATATAGATTTAAGTAAACTCTTTAATGTTTCAATTGTATTTGTCCAAAATTTTAACTAAATATATAATCCTATATCGCCATTTTAGAAGTAGTAAAATACTTTTGGGAAAATTAGAGAATAATTCCCATTTTTGACAAGGGCCTCAATCATACCTCATGTTTGAAACTAATTGGAAATCTGTCCTGATGATAATACTACCAATCTCTCTCTCTCTCTCTCTCTCTTGAGTGGGATTAGGGTTTGTCCAGCCGTCGTGTCAATGTCTTTTGCTGGTGTTTACCTAGTGGTGAGGTGGTTTAACAAGGTTTCTTCTCAGGTTTATTGACATGGATTCTTGTGCAATTGCGGATTTGTGCAATAATTTATGGCTAGATGAGGAATCAATACCTAAGGTGGTTCTCAACTAAGAGGTTTTAGACAAGGGTTCTTCTCGCGTGTAACAATCTCTGGTGGGATGAATTCTGGGTAGTATGATGGCAAATAAAGAGGATTTAGAATCAGTGATGTGCCTTGTTTTTAGGACGAAAAAGGGTTTCGAGGTGGAAGCGCTGGGAAATAATATCACTTTCCTATTTACCTTTACATTGGAATTTGATAAACGACGAGCGTTGAATGGTGGTCCGTGTTTGTTTAACAAGCAGTTACTTTCGTTGTTGAGTCCTTCAGGTGTGGGTGCGGTAGATCAAATGGCTTTCAATCTTATTCCATTTTGGATTCATCTCCCAAGTCTGTCGTTGATATATATTACGGAGAAGGGGCTTTGGGCTATAAGGGAACAACTTGGAAAAGTTTTGGCGGTCGATATCAAAGGGCCAATGCCACGGATTAGGGTTCGAATTGATGTAGGGAAACCCCTATGTAAAGGAGTGTGGCTTTACATGGAAGGCTTAGGTGATGATTAACAATGCCAACCCAATATGAAAAGCTACCAGACTTTTGCTTTTCATATGGCCTTATTGGGCATCGTCATGTGGAATGCTTTTTGGATGGGGTCGAACATTGAAGGTAGAAGAATGATGTTATGGTGATAATTTACGTACGGTGTTTCTAAACAAGAGAGGGAGTCGAGGGGGTGAGCAGAGTCAAGGAGATCCTATTCCAATTATGGGAGGCCAGCAGCATCCACATTGGATCATGAGGCAGGAAGTGTGGTGCAGAGAGGTAAGGGAAAAGAGGAATATATGGGAAATAATATGAAAAAAGGGAATATGGTTGCTGGGGATGAGAGGAAGCTCGGGAGAGGGGGAATAGGGTGGGACGGTCTTGAACACGTGGAAAGAGAGTATTGGATAGGGAGTGGGTAGTGGTAAAGGCGATAGGTGATGGGAGTTTGGTGATGAAAGGTAGATTACAATAAGAGGGTAGGATGGGGGTCGGTTCTATGGGTACTATGGGAGGTGGTAGCGGGTGTGGGAACAACGGAGTAGGGAAGGGATTGGTGGGCAGGAATAAGAAAGGAAGTCCAAAAAAGAAGGTGACGTTACATAAGGCGAAGAATATCTTAGCAAACTCAGCAGTGAAGAATGAGGGAAGAGTAAGAGGAAACTGGAGGACAAAGATGATGTGAATGGGGGAGGGTCCAAAAAGAGGCGGGGGAGTGACATGTGTGGCGAGATGTACTGATAGGGATAGAAGAGGAGGCCATAAATATTATTGAATTGGCGGTTCTGCAGAATGCAATGAATTGCTTAAGTTGGAATGTACGTGGACTGGACAACCCCCGTACGGTAGCTACAGTATGAAGGTTGATTCGATTACATTCCCATGGGCTGGTCTTCGTGTCCGAGACTAGACTATTCAGAGCTAGGGCAGGAGATGTGAGAATACAATTGGGTTTTAGGAATAATTTCATTGTTTAGAGTGAAGGTAGGAGTGGAGGGCTTATGTTACTTTGGAGAGATAACTGGAATGTGACAATTAAATCTTTCTCCAAAGGCTATATTGATTCCTGGGTAATGGATGACAGAAGGGGTTATTGGCGGTTCACAGGGTTTTATAGGAACCCCAAAGTGTCAGAGCATAATCTAACGCAGGAGTTGATGAGACGATTGCATGGTCAATGGTCGATCCCGTGGCTTTCCCGGGGTAGGGGGCTTTAACAAAACATTAGCACTAGAAGAGAGAGGGCAGTGAGGAGTGGCCGGTTGGATTTATGCAAGACTTCCAAGATGTAGCATTGGATTGTGGGTTGTCTAATATTTCGTTAAGAGGCCCGATCTTCACATGGAATAACAAGAGAAGAGGTATTGTTTTCATTCAAAGCCGCATGGATACATTTTCGCTTGTGGATGTTGGTGTGAGCTCTTTCTACAAGCAGGTACGATGCATCTTCCTTACTCTTTCTCTAATCATCGGCCTATAGTTCTCCATATGAAAAGGTGGCCGGGTCACTAGGGGATCCAATTTAGACGGTGCTTCTTTCGTTTTGAACCTTTTTGGTTAAAGGAGGATGACTACGTGGATGTAATGAAGAGTGTTGGAAATGTAAGGGAGAGTGGAATGATGTTGATCCTTTTACGGTGTTAATAGGCAGGTAGAACAATGCTCAAAGGGGTTGAATGGCGTAGGAGGAGCTTTAGGGGGTAGAGGGAGGAGCAGGCTGAGAGGAGAGCGAGGTTACAAAAGTTGTATGAGAGTAGACCAAGGGAGAATATGAAGGATATTAAGACATTGGAGAGAGAGGTGTCATTTTTAGAAGATAGAGAGGAGACATTTTGGAGGTAGCAATTTCGTTTGGAATGGTTAAAGGAAGGGGATAGGAATACTATATTCTTTTATGAGAAAACTAGTAAAAAGTATCGCAGGAACTAGATTTGGAAGTTAAAGGATGGAGTGGATCGATGGGTTTCAGGGAAAAAAGAGTTAGTGGAACACATTGAACAACGCTTCTTAACTCTTTTTAGCAGTGCTGATCTGACAATGGGGAACCCGTGGAGTTGATTCTTAGCTATCTTAAAAGGCAATCGAGTTGTTGGAGAAGGCGTTTGATGAAGATGAAATTTATCGGGCTTTAAGGGACTTGGCTCCATTCAAAGCATTAGGGGTAGATGGGTTTCATGCTGTATTCTTTCAGAAACATTGGTTAGTTATGAAGCAAGAAGTGACAGAGGCATGCTTAGCAGTGTTGAATGGAAGGAAGTCAGTGCGTTCAATCAACAAAACTGTGATTATACTTAATCCAAAGAAAAGAAACCTGGAAAGAATCACGTAATATCGCCCCATTAGCTTGTGTAACACCTTGTATAAAATTATCTCGAAGGCATTGACTAACCAGTTGAGAGAGGTACTTAATCCTATCATTTCTTTTAACCAAAGTGCTTTTGTGCTTGGCAGACTTATTACTGATAATGCAATTATGGCTTTTGAATCATTACATAGCATGTCCAATCGTAGATAGAGGCGGGTTGGGTCTGGCTTTAATGCTTGATACGAGCAAAGCTTACGATAGGATAGAGTGAAAATTCTTAACTTCGATTATGTATAAAATGTCTTTAGTAGATAGGTGGGCTAGGTTAATTCTTGATTGTATATCTACCATTTATTTTACTTTTTGTTTACATGGTGAACATTGTGGGATGGTTACTCCAAGTAAAGGACTTAGGCAGGGATACTCTTTATCTCCATATTTGTTCTTGCTATGTGCTGAAGGTTTTTCAGGTGCTTTGAAGCTAGTAGCAGAGCGCCAAGGTCGTATTCCAGGATAGTAGGTTTGCAAGCATGCTCCTCAGATTAGCCATCTCTTCTTTGCAGAAGACACTATTATTTTTGCTCGAGCACAACAGAATGAAGCCTAGCAAATAAGGGAGATTCTATATGTGTATGAAAGGGCGTCGGGGTAGGTTATTAATTTGGAGAAGACATCAATCACCTTTAATCCTAATACCACGACAAAAGTGAGACAACGGGAGGCAAATTCATTGGGTAATCAACATATGCAACAACATGATTTTTATTTGGGACTACTGGTGGTTGTAGGGAGAAATAGAAGGCAAACTTTCGCTTACATTTGGGAGAGGGTATAGAAAAAGATTTAGGGATGGTGAAATGAACTTCTCTTTGTAGCTGGGAAATAAATTTTGATTAAGGCAGTTGTTCAGGCCATATCAACGTATATTATAAGTCTGTTCCGTCTACCAGCAGCCGTGGGAAATGATATTTAGTCTTATTCTCAAGGTTTGGTAGAGTTCAAAGTGGGAAAGGAGGGTTGTGGCTTGGGTTTGTTGGAGGCATATGTGCGAGGCAAAATCGGTGAGGGGATTCGGTTTCAGAGACATGCAACTCTTGAACCGAGCTTTAATTGCGAAGCAAGTCAGGCAGCTGGTAAAGGAGCCTTTTTCATTGGCAGCTCGGGTTTTGAAGGCTAAGTATTTTCCCTATAATGGAATATTGGAAGCATGAGATAAGCCGGGATCGTCATGCTCGTGAAAAAGCCTATTATGGGGTGTGGAACTAATTCAAAAGGGGGTGCGATGACGGGTAGGTTCAGGAGAGGAAATCAGAATTTATTATGACAATTGGATTCCTAATGCCTCGGGTTTTAAATCCACTACAAGGCCACATGGAGGTGTTCAATGGGTTAAGGAGTTGGTCACAGAGAAGGGCAATGGGACACATCTGTAGTGCAAGCTACATTCTGGCCAGTTGATCTGGATAGAATTTTGGCAATACCTCTCGGTGATAGGCATGAAAAGATATCCTCATTTGGCATTTCCATCAATCGGGGACATATATAGTTAAGAGTGCCTATCATATGCTAAATTCTGAGGCACGATCGAGAGAGGCTGGAGGTTTTATGGATAATTCTACACTTTGGAAATCAATATGGAATTATGGGGTCCGTGTTTTTGTGTGGAGACTCTTGAGAGAGCCAGTACCGACTGGAGAAAATCTAATGAACCATCATATTGGCAATGAAATACGCAGCATAGGCTGTGGAGCATTGGAGCGTAATACCCATTTATTTGGGTAGTATCGATGGGCTAAAAGAGTATGGTTGACTATGGGATATTGGAGGAGGATTCGGCCACTGTGGTATGATGACTTTCGAATTACAATGGTAGCAATATTGCAATGGACAAAAGCTAAAATCAAGAAAAATGTACTGATGTTGATGTGGGCTCAATGGAAAGAGAGAAACTCGGTATTGTTTCACAATGGGAAGTTTATAGTGGAATCAATGGTGGTTAGAACTATGGATTACTTGGTGAACTTTCAAAGAGCTATGGAATGACAAATGTTGGAGCAACGATGGACAATTACAACAGCAGTGAACTGTGAATGGGTAGGAGAGAATGGTTGCGCGAATGGATATATTTTGGCTACCGATGCAGCTTTGAGTGAAGACAAAGTGGGCTTCGGTGGTTGTGTTTTTAATGAAGATGGGGTGTTGGCGGCGTTTGCAGTCTCTATTCTATTCAATTTGTCTGTTGAGGAGGCGGAGGCTCGAACGTTATAGTTTGGGCTACGTCCAATGGAGGATCATAGCATTCTTGCTCATGATATCTAAGTTGATGCGTTAAAGGTGGTACTAGGAGTTGTGCACCCTGAGTCCCATGCAACTCCTCTTTATCGTCACCTTATTTCTTTGTTTGCACAAGTTCACTATGGACGATGTCGTCATGTCCCTCGTTCTGAGAATATGACGGCTAATCGACTCGAAGAGTTTGCTCTTTCGTCTTCACAACCATACATTAGGGTTGACTGTATTCCTATTTTTCTAGCCTCGTATTTTGGGGTATAGTAGTTTATGAAAAAATTTTCTTCTCCACCCCCCACAAAAAAAAACAAAAAAAGAAATTGGAAATCTGTCCTTTTATTGTAAAAATACTTTCAAAATTCTTTTTATTTATTATCTTTTTTTTTTTTGAGCTTATAATATCAAGAAAAAAATATTTAAAATCCATAAATAGCTTATATATATAAGGAAATTAGTCTACGATACAGTTGTACCACAATTTCTCACCAAAACTGTATTTTTGGGACATTTTAGACTTTTTGGGTTCATTTCGGTAATGCTTGATGTAGTCTATATGTTTCTTATTCTGATTTAAATTGAATTGATTGGATTTGGTTGTTTGAAATCAGCTAACTCTAATTTCAATTTCCCTTTATCTTCTTCTATCCTCAAGATTCTTTCACTGGGTTTTGTAATAATCTGGCTTCATTTAAAATTGCTAATCGATGGATGAGATTTATTTTTTTAGATGGGAAGAATGTCCGAGATTGGAAGGGCTCCCTGTTTGACTGATTTTTATATATAGTTTTTTTCTTGGATTTATTTAATATCCTATATCGTCTTTTATAATTCATTAGTTTTCCTTTTAGTTATTTTAGTAAAGATTTTAATTCGTCGAAATATAACACTCTAGTTTAAGTAGCTAAAATGCAATCTTTAAAGAGAAATGTTTAAAAGATATAGAATACATTACATATATGAAATAAAATTGATTACTCAGATTCTAAATATAGATCAGTTTCTATATATTTACCTTTAATAGATGACTTCCTACATATATACTTGATTATTTATATTACCACCACGAAAATTAATCATCAACCACATTTTAAATCCACCACATATATCTTATAATTTTAATTACAACACCACAATGGTTTTACAATTATGACTCACTTCTTAAAAAATTTAAAAAAAAAAAGTAAAATTACATAATGAAATTGTTTATAAGTGCTTTCTCGAAATACTTTCTAAGTTTAATTTTCCCCCACTGCATCCAATTCAAATGCAACACATTCGATTCATTCACCCTATCAATTTTTCAATTCAAGATCTTATAACAAGACCCATTATATAATCTATAATCTTAAAAGTATTTCATTTTTGGAATTACTTTCCCATGAAAAATATTATAACGTCAAAAAATAATTTTATATTTCGACTATCTTCTCTTGGTACATTATTCAATTTACAATTTCTATTAATCATTTTTTTTTTCTTTGAATAGGTAGAACATGAAATTAAGGTATATGTATTGTCCATCCCAATTTACCACAAACCAATTGTGTTTTTATTTTGAAGTGAGTGTAAACCCTAAACCTAATGGTTTAAGTGAGATTTTCAAACTTGTGGGAGAAAAGAGAAATGAGGGCAAAATAAGACAAAGGGAATAAGCATAATGCTACAATTCCAAAATTTAACGGATTAAATCCAGCCACATATGAAGGAAACAAATATGGGGAATAACGTGAACCAAAAAGGAAATAAGAAAACGAGGAGAAAGAAATTAATGATTATGGGGAAAAAAAGAAAGAGAAAAAACATTCCAAAAATATTAAACTAAGTTATTAATGCAAGTTTACTTAAAGATGTTTAAGTAAATAAAACAATGTGGTGTGGAGAATAAAAAGTGTGATGGGAATATAATTACCTATGCAAAATATCCATTAAAAGCTATTTAAGATTTTGGAACGAAATCAAGTTCATGGAAGTGTTATATATATATATATATATATATTAAATGACATTTGTTTTGGCACAATTGCATTTTTATCTGGCACAATTGCAAAATGATTCCAGCCTAGAACACTTATCTGACACTATTTGCTAATTGTCTGGCACCATTTCACACGCTGTCTCAAACTCACAATATTTGAATTTATAATTTTTCTAGATAGAGGATGCCGATATATATATATATATATATATATAAGAGCAGAGTTTCTCTGGCTCAATTTGATTGTCGGGCACAATTAGAAATAATTTTCCCGCTCACTGTCTGGCTAAGAATTAATAAAAACAATTATTGGTTCAATTATTATATTTTTCCTTATTGTTATATTTTTCATTTTAATTATTTAATTTAATATTTTTATTTTGAAATTATACCTACATATTATATTTTGGTTGGATATATCTTATGTTTGCCTAATAGATTTGAATTATATGAAAATAAAATGTATATGAATCTAGATTTCAATATTATTATTATATTTTTCCTTTTAATCATTTAATTTAATATTTTTATTTTGGGATTCTATATACGTATTAGATTTTGGTTATATATATCATATTTGTCTAATATATTTCAATTTTAATTTGTTCGGTTGTATAATTTCATGATTTTATGTTCTCCTAATCCATTGTATTTTACTTTTTCACTATAATATGTCCGTGAAACGCACGGTGTGAAACATAGTATATCCGTAAATATACGGGTGTGAAATTAATATAGAATTATGCTATCAAGTTTTATCGTCTTTCAAGGAAATTAAAAATAAGAATTAATAAAAAATTATTAGTCCAATGAGAAGACGACGGACTAATAACAAGAATTTAAAATTATGTCATCAAAATGAAGAATTGATTGCATACTATTTGCAAACGTAGGATGAACATTAATTCCATGCAGGTTGTATTTTTTTAGTTTCTTTATGATATTAAGCCTAACAAATACAATTTTGTTATATTTTATGTATGAAATTCCTTTAGAGCTCTACCCATGCAACGCACGAGTGAAAATCTAGTTCTAAATTATTATCTCAGAAGTTTTGGAAGGAATTCTAATCTATTAGAGGATGCATCATTGCACCTTCTTCATTTTTATTTTCTTAATTGATCTCAAGAGAAATTTTATTTTGCGTACATGCAGACATATTATTATGCTCATGCATATGTGGTAGACATCTAAACTGCAAACACCATAATTTCTTATATTAAATTCCAGCTTTTAGCAGTAACTAAAGTTGGTTAGTTTTCGTCTAACATCGAAATGAAATTAGAAATGAAAAGGCTATCCCAATTTCTTAAATTTTTAATATTTCAAACATTCATTACTCCCCTAATTATTTTCAAAATTTACATTGTTCAATGGTTGCTTGATGCATAAAAATATTTTTTCAATTATCCACATTAAAAACACTCAAGGTTTCCTTCAATAAATAAATAAATAAATACAACTACATTCAAAGGTTTTGATTTTAATATATAAAATTAAATAAATACATAACTTTTAGTATAAAAATATATAAAAATGATGTGATGTACTTACAAGTCCATAACAAATTTATTTTATTATATTATTATTATGAATGCTTGAGTTCAAAATTGACATTGAGATATAATCTTTTTTAGACCTTATCTACATAAATATAATGGTATAATGAGTTATCTTTGCTCTAGACTGGTCATGGGGTAACATTATTTGCCTAATACTCACCATTACAAACACGGTTAATCAAGACAGAATAGATACAGTCATTGTTGTCTACATTCAAAGATTTTGATTTTAATATATAAAATTAAATCAATACATAACTTTTAGTATAAAAATATATAAAAATGATGTGATGTAGTTAAAAGTCCATAACAAATTTATTTTATTTTATCACTATGAATAGTTGAGTTCAAAATTGACATTGAGATATAAATTTTTTTAGAACTTATCTACATAAATATAATGGTGGAATGGTTCATTTTGCTCTAAACTAGTCATGGAGTAGCATTATTTGCCTCATACCCACCCCCAAAAACACAGTTAATCAGGGCATGATAGACTATTACATATTGTCCACATTTGCTTTTATAATATCAGCAAAAATTTTATGAGGAGTTGATTCTGGTAAGAATGTTTTCATAATTTTAGAAAGGATAATTTTAGCTAGAACTACTTAGTGCATGGATAATATTATATTTATAGAGACTTTTTCAGATGTCATGGAATAGAGAGAGAAAAATGTTTGCTTTTAAGATGGGTAGCGGAATACGATGAAGAATGTTGCTTCTACATGTTTCAAGATGTAACTGGGAACATATTTTGTACTTGAATTTATACTATAGGTAAATTTTGACATAATAACGAAATACATGTACCAAGAAAAAACACATATAATGTGCTTCAAACTTTATTATTGAATATATTGTTTTTGGTTAGCCAGAGAAAATATTTGCACAAAGTACCTCAAGTTTTTGTACTTATTTTCTAGCTTTAAAAAGTTTTATATGTGAAATCTTATTGTTTTGGTATGATGTTGCTTCCTCATCATTGTCTAACTCAGCTATCCTACTTAATGTTTATTGGTCTTGTGGCTTTCTATGTGAAATGTAAATGATGCTCTAATTAATCTATACAAATAGGCCCTTCAAATCTGTGAGGATTCTAGGCAAATGGAACTCAATGATAGAGCAATGATGAGAATAGGCTTGACCGTGTCCAACTGAGATGATGGAGCAATGATGAGAATAAACTTGTCCATGTCCTATTGAGATGGTAATTACATTAACTAATTTTCAGTCACAGATTTCAGAAAATGCTGAATGAATGGGCTAAAGGAGAGCTTATTGTTACTGTTGAGAAGCTGCCTCGCTTGGAGTCAAAGAAGCCCAATAACATTGTTGTCATGATTGCCTATTTTGGGGTTTACATTATGAAAAATGACTGATTTCTCGTATGGTCAAACCTAAAATTTCCCAAAATAATTGACGCTAAAATGTTTTCAGATATTAGAAAGTAACAATATTCATTCATTTGATTATGTTACAAGTTGTACATGTCAAGTTGTTACATTGTATATTGGAGTCCTAAAATAACGATTTCCATGGTAGATTTAATTTTGTTCTAAATTTGTTAGTTGATTTTTTTTTTTTTTGGTGTACACATATTTACCGATGAAGTGTATTTTTAATTACTTTTTCTAATTATACATAATAAGCACATGTGCTTGCTCATTGTACGCATTAGTTTGTTATTACATATTATTTATCATATTACAATCCACATTACATGCAGGTCATAGTTTTTATACATATTGTTTTAAGTCATCAAACATCCAAAGCACTATTACACTACTTTTTATGTATGATCTTTTCACCAGATCTCTACCCGTGAGTCGCACGAGTGAAAAATCTAGTTTATATAATAGTTTACCTTTTTTTATCATTTTTAATTGCTTTTGCGGTCTACTCGAGTTACATCTTATTATTATTAGTTTACTATTTATTAAATAGATTTTTAGCCAATGAGGTCTTAGCACGTTTGGTTAGGGAGCTAAGGTTGAGGTCTTGGGTCATAAAGGTCCCAGGTTCAATTCTTCCTATGTGGGTGTTTGTCTACATTTTATATGTAGTTTGTAGTCTCCTATATTGGAGTTTGATTTCTATATTATTGTTGGTATCTGTGCACTGTGTTTCAGAAGGATTTACATCTATATACATTTATACTGTTATTATGCGGATTGTAATTGTACTTAAAAAAAAATAGATTTTTATCAAATAAAGGTTGAAGCTAATTTAGCTAATTTTAGATAAGTGTATTCATCATCTTATTATAACTACTGATTTTGAAAACTTTCATTACAAATTTGACTAATTGATACTAAGTGCTAATCAGGTTACTTATTTTGTGATCATTTAACAATATTTTATTATTATCATTATTATGCGGACGTTATTTACATATTTTGGGATATTCTAATATATTTACTCAAAAAATAAATAACATAGTTTTTGATAAATAGGTTATTTATAATTAACATTTTAAAGTTTATAAAATATCTATCATAATGTCGTTATTACTAAGTAAAATAAAATGCTTTATTTCTTGAGGTTATGTAATTACATTTGATATCTAGTTTAATATAACAAGTGTCCAAGACAAGATAACAAAATATTGCGGTTGACAAGTGACTAATCATATGTTATTCAATATTACGTATTAATCATTACATATAATTTGGTTTGGTATTGTCAATGCAAAGCACGAGTGAAAATCTAATTATTTATTAAATCAGGGTTTCTTGTTCAATACCTTTACCATCCAGCCAGCGGCAACCACCACCCCACCGGTAACCTTCACCACCGATTGTCGCCACCACTGTGCTCTTCCGATCTCCCACCACCAAATCGCTACCAACGCGAGTCTCTACCACCAGCACTCGTCACCATCACCAATCTTTACCCCCACTACTAGCCACCACCACCGATTCATCACGACCAATCTCCAAACCACCGCCACCATCCCATACCTCAACCTCCCTCTACCTTCAATCATCACCAGAAACATGCTCAAAGCAGCTGGTCGATGAATCTTCCATTTAAATTTGATTTTCCGGCATACTCCAATTGTCAAGTTGGTGTCTTCAGATTTATGTACTCCCAATGGCTGAATTTGGATTTGCCACTATTTTTTTTTTGGTTGCATTTGTGAATTGGGAACTGTGTTCAATTGGGAGTGGCACTGTGGCGGGATGGTGGCGGTGGGACTTGGTTGCACAGAAACGGAAACGGGACACCAAGCGGACACGGAGAAACGTGATTTTGGAAAACATAAGACACGAAACGTTACGGAAACGTTATGTAGTAATTGTTATTTTTTTGTATAATTTCATTACTCAACCTCAAAATTCAAGCCAAAAAAAAGGAAGATATGCTACCTCAAAACACTAATTAATATGAATTAGATAACTAAAATATCAAAATCAATTCAATGTAATAAACACTCAAAATTCATTGTCATCGCAAAATAATTATTGAAATAAAGTAATGCACAAACTAAGATACTTAAAAAAAGTTCAGCAATTAAATTTTTTGAACACCATCACCATCGATATCTATGATAATATCGTTGACATCATTTTATAACATGGCCTTCATATTTGGCTCATCTAAAGAAAGACATGCAATATTAAGTGCACCAACATTCTCAAAAGTGTCAAACTTAATTTAGTTTAAGTCAATTAAAAAGTTTATTTTATATTAAAACTTTAATGAAATGACCATCTATAATTTTTTTAACATGATTATAATTAATTTTTCCTTTTTTTTAAAAAATACGAATCTGAATTTTGTGTCGTAAAGCTCCTAAAAGTTTTCTAAAAGTTTCTATAAAGTATTCATAAAGTTTCCATAGAGTTTCCAAATTTTATTAAAAATTAGGAAACGTTTTAAGAGTTTCCGAAACGTTTCCGAAGAGTTTCCGGAGAGTTTTGGTTTCCGAAACGTTTTCGACGCGAAAAGCTAGTCTTTTTGGAGTTTTCGTGCTTCATAGCAGTGGGATGAGTGGAGGGATGGTGTTACCATAATTTTTTCACTGTTTGTTACTATGGCGGGTGACAAGATGGGGGTGATTAGGCAATAAATTGGCATGAGTTAGTGGTAAATTTGTTACCATAAGTTTGTTAAAATCATGATTTAAATAGTAAAATTGTGCGATTTTACGATTTGTAACCACCACATTGATTCAAATTGGATAAAAAAATCACAAATTTGTAACATAGAATAACATCGTAAAAAATTGGGAATATAACATGTTTGAGAACCAAATAACCAAAACATTGCACAATAATGACAGCATCAGGAATCTCGTGTGCCAAATTTCAACACCCAAAACATGTTTGAGAATCAAATACGTTCATAGCCAGAGTAAGCACAAAGTGTAATAAATAAACTCAATTAAATGATTGTACAAAAATGAACCTTAATATATAAGTTAAATCCACACATTCCATAATCTGTACATACATCCACAAAAATTTATAAATGTGAAGCTAACTAACTCTATACCAGGGATCTGAATTGCAAACCAGAGAGCTCATCTGCAAAACTGACTGAATTAAGCCAAAAAGTTAAAGCCAAATTATTTGAAAGGTGTATATAACTGAAGTAGTAAAAAATATTTACATACTTTGGATAATTCGAATTCGGCACCGTGTCATCATTTGAGAAACCATTATTGGGAAGCTCAACAGAGATCAAGCCTTTGTTCACCATTGCTAGCTCGGGATGTCACGACCTCAATTTTTCATAGAATTTTTTTTTTAATACACATATACGAGTATAGTTAATAGCCTGATATAATTGGGTTGGTTCATTTAAGAGATGTTCCTTATTACAATGGGCCAAACAATCCACATGAGCTAAAGAGTAACAAGATCCACAAAAGGCATAACACTTCAATTTGGACCCAAAAGACAAGTGGGTGTTGCTTTCAATTTTAGGCTTCTTCTCGTAGTGGTTGCTAACACTTCAATCATCATCAACGGTCTATGAAGGTGAGTTTTATCGCCATTGCCTCGAGATTATTGGGTATCAAAATCCCAACACCTAGTAATCATAATCTTCTAAGAGCAGCTACAATAGAGTAATTAAAGTTAGCTTGCCACCTAAGCAAAGAGTTTAAATAATTGTTAAATGACACGTCAGCATTTTGAATTTAACTATCAATTACTAATACATTGGAGATGTTTTTTTTGAAGTATAATTACAATATGTATCATGGCAGTACAAGTGCATTTCTCCCTCAAGTTGGATCATAAATGTTAATCATGTCCAACATGAGAGTGAGATTGTTAAATTTTTCTAGAGATAGTCCCATCGCAAAAATATCGATAGGTTGTTCCGTTGCAGGACATTTGTGATACAAATTATTCCATCTTCAATATTCTTCCTTTTTTTTCTTTTCTTTTTTTTTTTTTTTTTTGATAAAATATCTGTCCACTTTTATATGCTTGATCAGGTCATATTTCACTGGGTTAAGGGAAATGCTAATAGCATCTTTATTGTCACAACAAATTAAGTTTCAGAGGATAACTTATTTTGACATGCAGATATATATCTTTCTGAAACACATCGCACAGAAATCAATAATACAAACCCGTATACAGGGGACTACAAGAAATCAAACTCCTATTGTTATTAAAATTGTTGTTAATTTTAACAAATATTTTTACTTGTTGATAAAAAGATCCTTTTAGCACATTTACTAATACTTTCATTGTGATTTTATTTTTGAGTTGTAACTAATACATAGCACTAAAAAGGCAATTTAACACCTCCATTGTGGATGCTCCAAATGTTGAATACTTTCAATCCTTTTCTGTCCGCATCGTATGTCGATATTGTTGAATGATTCAGTTGAGAATATCATATTTTATTTTATTCTAATTTTTTGAATTTTTCATTTTATTTATTTTAGTTATTATACGAAATAATCCAATTTTTGTCTTCAAATTCAAATGGAAATTGATCCTTATCTTTTAGTTTTTACTTCTTTATCGATTCCAAAAACTTCTCATGGACATTTAAAAAATATAGCATCTCCTGTGAAAATTCCGATTTATGCTTCGCCCGTGGCTTTTTAAAAATATATATATTTTTATAGAAAAATAATTTACAAAAGAATTTTCCTAATTTAATTGGCGTAATTTTTTTTAGATATTATTAATTTAAATTGATATTTATTGAGAACGCAATTTTTGCTTATATATATTTCTAATTTAGATATTGTTAATTTAATGTTTATCTAAAATGTGTAATTTGTTCCGGATGTTTATTGAGTGGATACATGTATCATGGTACATGTCTGACAAGTAATAATAGCCCGTAGCTAATAATTATATTGAATAAATTAGATTATTTAAGTCTGCTCTTTTCCATATGCATCCTAATAAATCACATGGACTTAACGGTATGAATCGGAAATTCTTTCAATATTTTTGGAATATAGTGGGTCAGGATGTTATTTCTACTTGTTTAAATGCCTTGAATGACTGTTATATTCCTGCGGAATTGAATGTCACGGCTATTGCTCTTATTCTGAAGAAGCAGAGCCCTGAATCTATGAGTGACCTCCGTCCTATTTCTTTGTGTATTATGGTGTACAAAGTTATTGCTAAGGTCCTTGCAAACCGGTTGAAGAGTGTTTTACCATTGATCATGTCTGAAACTCGATGTGCTTTTGTCCATGGGCGTCTGATAATTGATAATATACTGATTGCTTTTGAAATGATGCATTATCTGAAGCGGAAAACTCACGGCAGAGAAGGATATGTGGCGCTTAAGATTGACATCAGTAAGGCTTACGATAGATTTGAATGGGGTTTTCTAAAGGATGTCATGGTACGTATGGGGTTCTCAAGGAAATGGGTTGATCTTATTCTTATGTGTGTTTCTTCTGTTAAGTACTTCGTGTTGCATGACGGTTGTAAGCTGGGGCCGATTGTACTGGAGATAGGGGTAAGGCAGAGATGCCCTCTATCGCCCTATCTCTTTATTCTTTGTGCAGAGGGATTATCTAGTATTTTGAGGCGGTAGGCGGACTCCGGGGTGATTCATGGCTGTAAGGTGGCTAGAGGTGTGCCTTCTATCTCCCACTTATTTTTTGCCTATGATAGTCGTCTCTTTTTCTTTAGAGCTAACATGTCGGAAGTTGGGGTCATTAAAGAGGTGTTGCATGCATATGAACTTGAATCTGGGCAGTCCATTAATTTTCAAAAGTCCATTTTTTCTTTTATTTTGAATGTCCCTATGGACCGTCGGTCTGATATTTGCTCATCTTTGGGCATGGGGGCATCAATTAGTCATTAGTTCTATCTTGGACTATCATCTTTGTTGGGTAAAAAGAAAGAGATTCTATCTTTTATTAAGGATAGAGTTTCGCAGCAGTTGTCTGGTTGGAAGGAGAAGTCTCTTTCCAGAGTTCGAAAAGAGATCTTGTTGAAATCGGTGGCTCAAACTTTACTGAATTATGCCATGAGTGTGTTTCTGCTCCCATCTGATCTTTGTGTTGAGATTGAACGAGCTATGAATGCATTCTGGTGGAAAGGTAGCAAAGGAGCAACTAGGGGTATATCTTGGATGAGGTGGGAACGACTCTGTTATCCTAAAACCATAGAGGCTTAGGGTTTAAATAGCTCCATCAAATGAATTTAGCTCTTGTGGGAAAGCAGGGTTGGAAATCCCTAGTTGAACCCTATTCTCTTGTGACCCGAATCTTTAGGGCTCGTTATTTCCCTCGCACGGATTTTCCACAGGTGAAGATTGGCCATAACCCCAGTTTTGTTTGGCGTAGTATTTTGGCAAGTAAGTTTCTCTTGAGGAAAGGCACACGATATAGATTTGGAAATGGCAGTAATGTTCGGGTTTGGCTGGATCCGTGGCTACCCGATGGGGAGGATGGGTATATTTCCATCGCCCTTGCTTCCTGAGGAGGAGAATATCACTGTGAATCAGCTAATGCTACCGAGTACTTTCGAATGGGATATGGATGCGATTAATGATCTATTTAATCCTCATGACACGTCTCTTATTTTGCAAGTGCCGAATAGGATGAATGCCTCTAGAGACGCATTATTTTGGAACAATGATGTCAAAAGGGTCTATAAAGTCAAAAGTGGATATCAGTTAGCTCAGTCTATGGTTAGAGAGATCATATCCCCCCTGTTGATCGTCTACTGTAGTTCATTTGGGAATTAAAAGTGCCTCCGAAGGTCAAAAATCTTCTTTGGTGAGCAGCCTCTAATGTCCTCCCTACACTTGATGAGTTGAGAGCCAAACGTGTTAGTGTGGATGAGCAGTGTCCAATTTTCCTTGCTCAAGTTGAAACCGTATTGCATTACCTAGCAAATTGTACTTTTGCTCAGCGTGTTTGGTCAGCTGCTTCAGTGGTTGTTCAGCGGAGTGATGCTCCAAATGTTAAAGCATGGTTACTGGATTTCTTTGGCCGCGGGGACCAAGCAGCTCAAGAGAACTTTGCCATGGCTTGTTGGGCAATTTGGCATAATAGGAATGAAGTTGTTTGGCAAGGTCACTCGCTCATGCTGTCTAACGTGGTTTCTTTAGCTACTTTGATTCACAATCAGTGGCAGAAGGCAAGACAGTCCGCTCCTCAGTCAAGAGCCAGTTTAGCGCCGAATGTTGTACAGTGGCAGCGTCTGACAGTGGGGACCTTCAAGCTCATTGTTGATGCATCCATTTTTCCTGGTCAACAGCTCGTGGGGGTTGGGCTTGTGCTACGTAATGAGGAAGGCCTCTTTTTGGGGAGTAAAATTGTTCGAATGCATGGATTATATGAGGCAAAGATGGAGGAGTTCATGAAGCCTTAGCTTGGGTTAAGGAGATGCAGCTAGCTCGTGTCATGGTCGAGATGGATGCGTTGGTTGTGTATGAGGCTCTTCGTTCTTCTCATGTCGCTCTATCCCCTTTTGGTCTTATTCTTGATGACTGTAAGGCTTTGATGTTAGAACTCGGTGGTATAGAGTTCTCATATGTTAGAAGGTCTGCGAGCCAGGCAGCTCATACGCTTGCTCAAGCGGCTGATTCATTGTCAGGCCCTAGTGTGTCATTTCAGTTGCCTCCTGTTATGTTAGATGATGTACTCTCTTTTGATTCTATTGTTGAATAAAATCTCTCAGTTAAAAAAAAAAAGAAAAGTAAATCGATAATAAAATAATAAACAAGTCTAATGATTGTTATTCTAAAAGGGTTAATTTCACAAATTGTCCCCAACTTTTGAGTTAAGAATCAGTTTCATCTCCAACCTTTTTTTATTGTCCCTTGTGTCCCCAATATTTAATAAATGCACGTAATTCGTCATTTTTTGCCACTATTCCATAAAATTTTCAATAAAATGACAATTATACCCCTTGAACTTTTTAATTTTTTTAAAAAAGGTTTAAAAATAATAAAAAATTAAAAAAAAAAAGAAAATCTCCCCCTCCCCAGATTGGCTGTCGGAATGCTGAAATGGAAGCATTCAAATGGCAAGGCCATTTCGCTGCCAGAATCGCAGCATTCGAGCGACAAAAAAGGGGATTCCATTCCGGCGGCGAAAAAAGGATGAATACTTACTCCCCACCCTCATTTGATGCCTGAAATGGCAGCCACTGCCATTTCTAGTAGCAAATAGGGGGATTCACCCATTCACTCCGATAGTCAAAATGGGAGGGATTCCCCTCCCCTTTTTTGACTGCCGTTTCTGGCACAAAATAAGGGGGAGACTCCCCCCAATTTGTGCTGCCATTTGTTGCAGGCAAAAAATGAGGGGCGAATCCCCCCTGCCATGTTCGGCAGCAATTGGGGGAGGATTCATCCCCTTTTTTACCGCCGGAATGCTACCATTTCGGCGGCCAATCTGGGCTGGGCTGGGTGGGGTGGGGTGGGGTGGGGGTTATCTTTTTTTAATTTTTTATTATTTTTAAACCTTTTTTAAAAAAAAAAAAAGTTCAAGGGGTATAATCATCATTTTAATAAAAATTTTATGGAATAGTGGTAAAAATGACGAATTCCGTGCATTTACTAAAGGTTGGGGACACAAGAGAGAGAAAAAAAGTTGGGTATGAAACCGATTCTTAACTCAAAGGTTATGGACGGTTTGTGAAATTAACCCATTCAACATGGAGGATGTGATTTTAGTTTTAGAATTTTTAAGAATAACACTCAACATCTGAAAAAATAGAAGCATTTGATGAAGTGGGCTTCTTCTAATAATAAAGGTATTCATCTATCGATATCTTTCGAGTTCAAGCCGCCCTACCCCTTAGTCTTATTGTAATACCATATATTATGATACTATATAGTGTCATATTGGAACACATCACATAGTAAATCACAATAATGTGGCGTACCCCAATGAACGCCAATATACAACACATGTTTATATGATATCATATGGTACTATATATACAGTGTTACATCATTTTTATCCTATCCCTCCTGGAACTAAAAAGAAAAAGGAAAAAAAGAAAGGGATAAAGATGGATGCATTCCGTTTGAAGCATGCGCGCTGCTTCTGTTCCAATTAGCACGTTTTCCATTTCTCACGCAACCACACGTAGGATTCAATGTATGTAACCAGAAACGATGCATTTCGTGCTATTCGGAGAAAATGAGGTATAATGGAAACAAGCAATAATTTAAGAAGTTGATAAGTGGGACAAGTCATTTTTTAAAGTCAATTGTTTTCTGTTCCACCACTGTGCATATTCATATCGGCAGCTTCTCCATTTATTATCCTCAATAAATTCACACAGCATTTATTGGAAAAAAAGCTTCATAGTATTATAGGAGTATTGGACTCGACCGAAACTTCAAACAAATGAGAGACTGTCAAGTAGATATAAAGTGTTTTATGTATTGTTTAAATTGGAACATTGTACAAACTTATCCTATTCTCTTTTGTCTAGATTACAGAGTATTCAGTACTCTCAAAGTATTTGAGTTGTTTCCACACAGTTTAATTTGGCCTTGGAGAAATTCGAAAGGGCTATACAC
This sequence comes from Nyctanthes arbor-tristis, assembly GCA_963692815.1. Classification (NCBI taxonomy): domain Eukaryota; kingdom Viridiplantae; phylum Streptophyta; class Magnoliopsida; order Lamiales; family Oleaceae; genus Nyctanthes; species Nyctanthes arbor-tristis. The sequence goes on along the minus strand of CAVNYN010286251.1, from coordinate 55,677 downwards.
TTCGGTAGCGTCTGTTTCTAAAATTGGTCTTTACTTCATAGGACAAATGTGAATAACTACACATAAACAAGTCAAAGAACAACACTTTAAAATTTGTACTACCTCCTTAAAAAAAAAAGTGGTTCTATTCCTTTTCCCACATAGATTAAGAAAAATTTATTTAATAATACTGAAAGAGCAAATTTTAATATCACTTCCCTATTATATCTTTTTATTTATTAATTATTTCACTTTAATAATTCTATTTTTTTATAACTATACATATTAAATATGAACATATAAGAAAACTAATATTTCAACTATTTTTAAAAAAGAAACTGGACCATATTTTGAAACGAACAAAAAACGAAAACTAGACCATATGTTTGGACGGAGGTAGTAACTGCTAACACCTAATAAATTTTGTAAGGCCAACAACTGACACATACACCTTGTGACATTATTCACTAACCCTACTTTTTACATTGATTATTTGCCCTTAAACTTTTTAAGTTCTTGGGTCTATATACGTTTCCTTCTTGTACTTTTTTATGTGCAAATTATATCTTTGTTTCTATCATTTAACACAAAATTTATTTTTTATGGCTAGGAAAAATAATTTAATCTAACTTCTAACTAATATAAAATAAAAAAATAATAATGAGTAACAAGCAAACCAATTAAATTACGGTCACGGGTCTTAGTGGGTATTTATTCTCATTGTGATTTCCATATTATACTCATTTATTACTATTAATTTGATAATAACTACGTTTGGCTTTTTACAAGGATTAAAAAGACTTTTTCGCACATGATATATTTTTTTTAATATACCTTTATTTAAGAAACATTAGTTAAAATAAGTCATTATTACTAGGTAAAATAAATAAAACTATTTTGATAAAATCACAAACAAATACTATTCACTTTAGAAATAGTCATATATATATATATTAAAAAAATAATAATGCTATTTATTTAGATTAAAAACCAATTTCTAAAATAGTTGTTATTTTCTTATTGGTTCTCATATATATACTTCTACATATCTATACATTTCTCAATGTAGTGATATCAACTAGACTGAAAACTAATTTTCAATTTAAATGAACATCATCACCCGACGTAGTCTAAGAAACAGTCAATAAGTGTATTTAAAACAAAATTGGAAGATACAACGTGAATAACCTTTTGAATCCAGTGGCATTAATTAACATTAAGAAAATCGCTAACGTGAAAATTTGGTCAAAGATGGTGGCCATTTTACGGCCCTATATGGGTATATGGCCGTAATAGAAATCTTGACCATTTACCTTGTCCTTCCTTTAGTTTACCTTCAATCTTATCTTTACTTAAATGTGTGACTTACATGAATGAAGCGGTGTTTGATTCTCTTTATTTAAACAAATTTTAATCCCATCTATCATTGATTTAACCATTAATTTAACTACTACTTATTTATAACTATAAATTTCACACTTTCATTAAATCTATACTACTCATTTTATCTCTCATTATAATTTTTTATTATAATCCAATTTGATTAAATCACACTTGCAAACATTTCTATTCAAAAATAGAATATAGTCAAACTAATTACTTTCACATATTTGCCAGGATATACTTGTACTACACAAATCTAAAAAGCACTCATTCTCACAATTTGATCTATTTTTGAAACGAAAATACTTTGTGAACACATCAGCTAACAAAACCTCTGATTAACAAGTCAAATTTCAGGACAATGGCCGTAACACAATTACACGTAGAGTCTAGTAGTATATTTGACTAATGCAAAAACACAAGAATGCAAGAAAAAACCTGTGATCTCATTAGCTAGACCCCTTTGGCCATTTTCTATTTCCATTCAAAATATTAGGGTTAGTTATGATAATTGTATTATGTGTATGAGAATGATGCTGATTAATAAAGAAACTAAAAAAACAGCATGAGAACATCACATTCGAATATATAGTGGATTATGTTTTTGAATTCATTTATTACTGATCAATGATCAGTCATTCAGGGAAGGGGCAGAAGTGATGATTTTTTACCCTTCCTTTCTCACAGTGGAGGGCACCATATCCTGAAACAGCCCATAATAATCTGTGAACAAAGCAGAATGTACCAAAATTACCAAAATTCAGTGGGCTGGTAGAGTAGTTGCAATTGACTTGATGATGAGCTGACTTTAAACTCATTTGAAATGATGATGATGGCATAATTAAGTTATCAGCACTACCGGTCGAGAAGGCGGCGGCAGCAGCCGCCGGAGGGACTGTCCGCATCATGACCGGACTTGGATGAGTGTGTTGGCCTTCATATGTAGTCACAACTATGCTTACATCGTTCAAAGACCTCTCGATTCTTTTCTTCACATTACATGAAGCATAAGTGCACCTATAGTAGCTCCTGAAATTAATCATCCATATTTATAATCACTAAAACAATTATTTTGGGACATATAATCAATTTTCAGTATTCTAAAAAATCTTGAAACCCCATCTCAATTTTTCTTTTTTCTTTTGAACATTATAAAGAGATTGTAATGGAGTACTCCTCTCAATAAATTTTTGATTGAGTTTAGTTAGTTGCCTGGGGAAAGGGCTGTTTTTGACAGCTTTCTGGCCGTACTTTCTCCATCTGTAGCCATCTTCCAGATGATCAACTTCACTCTTTGTCATGAAAGCAAATCTTGGCTCACTCTGCCTCTTCTGAGTTACTGTTTTCTTGGGCTTCAACCTGTTCAAAATGTTTAAAAAAAATTAAAAAATTGATGTCTTAAATCAAACCTAATTTAAACTAAAACAATACATATTTTACTACTTACTGTTTCTTAGTCTTGTGCCTAGCTTCTACTTCTTCATCTTCATCTTCACCGGCTACTACTTGTCTGGTATGTTCATCATCACTATCATCACCTGCAGGTCGTCCGCCCCCACTGGATTCTGAGGAAATAGAGGAAAAATTGGGTGTAGCGGGTGCATTCAACACCTCCGAGGCATTTGATTCCTGATCAACATTATTAGAATTAGTCGTCTGGTGGTTCTGATTTGGGATATTTAACAAATCAACAACCGTTGAAGTGCCAAAATCTTGAAACCCCAGTAAATCCATGAACCCTAATGACCCATTTTCACACCCTAATGACCCATTTTCACAGTAATCATCGGCCGTCAGTGAATAATGACCCGAAAATGATGGGTTTGGATCCTCCATTTTGCCCTCCGTGGATCTATGAAAAAGGCCTAAACTGGTTATCTTTTCTGTTTTCTTCTGGGGTAGAGACGTAGAGTAGAGAGATAACTCAAGGAAAGAAATGGCTGAGCGGTGTGTGAAATTAATAAAAGTGTTTGATAAATTTTTAGGATTATAATCTGGATTATAATCTGTAACGTATATTATTTTATTAATTGTTTTTGTAAAAATAAACAATTGTGACTTGATTTTTATATTTTAACTTTTTAAAAAATGAAACTAATAAAATGATACCGTATAATAGATTATTATCTAGATTATAATATGAGAATCCAACCAAACGTTTTGTAAGAATAAAAACTCTCTGTTTTGTAATTATTTTGAAATCTTGGGCAGAAAGATTGACCGGATATTGCCGGTGTCACTACACGACAACGGGATAGTTGCATTTGGAGTCGACGGGTTCACACAGTAGTTTTGACTGGTAAACCGGTTACAGTGTGAACGCGATCGGCTGACACGTGACGCGGAAGTTTCGGCTTCTCTTTAGTTTTTTATTTCACGTGCATGTGAAGTGTATCCAGAAAAAGATATTCCGCACTTAAAAAAGAAAAAAAAAAAACAGATACTCCGCCTCCTTATTTTTAAAGAACCGTACAATAATTGCGATATGAGTCACGCTATTTAGACATATAAATAGACAAAGACCAATTATATTCACACCATATTTTTTTATATCTATATCACACTTTAATTGAAATAATAGTCTTTAAGCTATTTTTAAAATTACATTCCAAATATTTTTATCTTATATTTTTATTATTAACATTCTATTTATGTCAGATTTGATGATTACGTTTCAAAAATTATATTAGCCAGCTTTTAAATAAAGAAAAAATTTGTCACATTTTTGCTTTAGGTGTTATTTTTCCTTTTTCTTATATAAAACGCGATAAAAAAATAAATTATTTTCACCATCTTAACACATGTTTTGAAAGAAAACTGTTGTCAAAGATATAATATTTGCTAACTGGTTAAAAATTAAAGATGAGAAATGAAATCAAAAGATTATAGACATAAATGTTATAACTTTAAAACATTAAAGACTTCCAATGTAATTAACTTGTAGTGTATTTAGTAAAAATTAGAGTGTCATTATAACCACTCATAAATAAAAATTATAATAAAAGGGAATTCAAGTTACTTTGTTAACGCCAGTGGTAGAGGGGGGTGAGGGTCTGTGGGGGCACTGGCCCTCACAACTATGGAATAATTGTTTTTTTAAATATTATGTTTTGTAGTTTTTGTATAACAAATTGGGAAATTGATATTTTTAAATAACAATTCTTATGCTTAATTAATGCTAATATAAATTAAAGTAGCTAGTATTCTCCCTCTTTTTTTGACACAATCGGAATATAGGGGAAGAGGGAGAAAATAGGGGAATAGCAGATGTAGTTTGAAATTAAGACCTCTCGCTCAGAAAGTGAAAACCTAACCACTAGAATAATTGTTCGAACCACAAGTAGCTAGTATTCTTAGATTAGTAAAAATCTAAATTGTAAAAATAATATAAAATTTATTGATATATTAGATAATGAGCATATTTTAAAAGTATAATTTTTTCAATAAAGAATAAAGATAAAAAAAAATAACTTTTTGATGTTATTATAGTACATGTTATATAAAATTATTATAGTTAAATTGTGCCCCCACTCAATCTGCGTCCTGACTTCGCCACTGATTAACCCTACGCAATTCAAAGGGATCTAAAGTCAATTTAAATGTAATAAAATAATTTAGATACATTTTATTATAGTTTTTGTTTACATAGATTAATTCTGGCTGAATTTAGTCCTTAAATGGGACTATAAAATTTTTTGAGTTTTAATCCGTGAGCAGCCGCTGTCTTTATTATAGAGACACTTTATATGTGTTGTTGTCTTCCCGTCCACTAGTTTTATTCACATCAATCTGATCACATATGTGGGTCAATTTTGGTCTAGAAAAACTGGGTTCTCCATTATGGAGACACCCGGTGTATGTAGCACATTCCCCCTACACTTGTTTTATAGACCCACATGCCACATATATCAGATATCTCTACATCAAAATTACAATTTTTCAAGGGTAATTGGTGCATTTAGTTCTTAAAGGGTTCCCCCCTTTATTAGTTTTAAACGTAACTAGTACAATTTTGAGGGTTTTTCTCACATTGTCTAAAAAGACAAAAAACTATGGGTGATTTCTTATCTTTTTGGAAAATGTTGGCTTATTAATAAGAGCTAACATTGGTTCTTTAGAAAATTTCCAATATTAAAGTTCCAAAACCTCTTACTTTTTGGTCGACTCATTTTGGATGGAAAACCTCCAAAATGATAGTTAGATTTTACTTCCGGTACATTTGATTACAAGTATAAAATTCTCTTTGAAAAAAAAAATATATTTTCCTGTCAATTGTATTATTAGTGATTGAATTTCATCGAAAATAAATTGCAAGTTATTTGATTGAAAATGGAATTCACCCAAAAAGTATGAATTGCTAAGAAAATGAAAAACCTATTACCCCGTAGGAGTTATCAAATACGATAAAGGTAGGAATTTAATTGAAAAACTCATTTTCCATGGAAAATCTTTGGTCATCAAACACACTTTTCTTGTTTGGTAACTTATTTAGAGCAAACTTATTAAAATAGTATCAAGATAAATATAAAAAAGTTAAAATCTATATATATATATATATATATAAAGGCACTTAAGTTGCCTTCTTATTTTTCCCGCCATTTCAGTGTTGTAACTGCCATGGTCAGTTTTTTACAGTACCTTTGTGATGTGACCGCACTGCCTCCTACCATAGCCTATTTGATTTTTGGGCTAAGTGCATTGTGTTCCCGAGCCTAAAATCAACTATCTTGTATAGGAAAAAGCTTTTAACTGCAATTGGACTTAAAATCAATAGTTAGGCCAATAAAAATTATGTTAAATGCATTCCATCTTCCACTTTTATATAGACTTAGCCGAATAATATTATATTCTTAATCCGATGTGGGATTTCATCCGCCTTAAATCACATACCTTTCATTTTAATTTTATAAAGTACACCCTCAACTAGGGCTGAGCATCCAATCTGGAAACCGCCAAAACCGACTTAACCGAACCAAAATGGGTCGGGTCAGGTCGGTTTTTACAGTAATCGGATCGGACTCGGGTTGGCAACGGGATAACCCGACTCGGGTCGAGTCGGGTGCCGGGTTGACTCAGCGTAACCCGGGTCAACCCGCATCGAGTCGGGTTAACCCGATTTTTTATATGTGTGTGTATATATATTAAACAAAATTATTATTTTTTTGTCTGAACGTCACAAAATCATTTTGGAATCTTTGCAAATTCATTTTTCCTTTGACAATTTCACTCCAGATCATTAGAATCAGACTCAACATCAATAGTACAAAGAATAATATCTGCAAAGTGTATTCATCAAAACACACACAAACACTCTTTCAAGTCTCAATCATCAACATTTCAAAAAAAAAAGAAGTCTCAAGCATCAAGAACACTCAAAGGCACACTCAAGAACACTCTCTCAAGTCGCTGTCCCGCCGCCGTCCTAGCGCGCCGTCGCCTTCCCACCGCTGCCTCCCTGCGCACTGCTGTCTCTCTTTTGTCACTATATGTATACCCTATCACACTGATTATTTGTATGAAACATATTTATAATTTGCATCAATTCACATCAAAATCTGATTCCGATCCGCTGCCATGCAGCGTTGCCGCTGCCGCTGCCGCCTCCAACGTGCCGCGCTGGCTCTTCTTTTGTCTTTTGAGTTTAGGGTTCAATGCTCTCTTGATAAATCTCCTCTCTTTTGTTTTGAATTTAGGGTTCAAAGACTAGAAATAATAGATTCTTACAACTCACATAAATCAAATCTCGATCCGTTGCCCTACCGCGCTGCGCCGCCACTGCCCTGCCGCACTGCGCCGTCACCGTCATCTGCTGCCTCTTCTTTTGTCTTTTAAGTTTAGGGTTTAATGCTCTTTTAAGAAATCTCCTCTCTTTTGTTTTGAATTTAGGGTTTTCGAAGACTAGAAATTCTTACAAGTGTAAATGGATTGGGCTCTGACAAATGGGTTGTGTTTAAATTTTTTTGGGAATTTTAAACCTGGTTATGAACTATTGGGCTTATATGTATGTTGGGCTGGCACCAACCCGAGACCTGAGTCAACCAACCCGACCGGAGTCAACTCGGGTCGAGTCGGGTTTTATGACCCTACCGGGTCAGCCCGGTTCCCAATTCTTCAACCCGACTCACTTTCGGGTCGGGTTCAGGTTGGGCCCAAACGCGACCCGAACCGACCGGCGCTCAGCCCTACCCTCAGCTGTTGTTCGCTATTAATCCGATGTGGGACACAGTTCAATTCTATTTGGAAATTGCATTTCTAACATCTAATTTTATAACACTCAACATTTTTCTATTTTATTATGTAATCCGATGTGGGAATCTGTACATTCTAATATGCACATATTATTATATCTATTTTTTTTAAAAGGACACTCATATTAGATTTGTGTTTATTAGTTATTACATAGATATCTCTTCATTAGACAATATATTATATTCTTAATCCGATGTGGGATTTCATCCGCTTTAAATCACATATCTTCCATTTTAATTTTATAAAGTACACCATCAACCGTTGTTTTCTATCAACCCGATGTGGGACACAATTCAATTCTCTTTGGAAATTACATTTCTAATATCCACTTTTATAACACTCAACATTTTGCTATTTTGTTATGTAATCCGATGTGAGAATTTGTACATCCTAATATGCACATATTATTATATATATTTGTTTTAAAAGCGATACCCATATTAGATTTGTGTTTATTAGTTATTACATGGATATCTCTTCATTAGACAATTTATAAAATTTCCAACCACACTTCTAAAAAAAAAATAAATAAATCTGACAGCCCTGAGAAAAATTCATGGCTCCTCCCCTGCTTTTTCCCCCAATTTTCGTTGTAAATTCCCTTCTCTTTCTTCCCATCTTTCCCTTGTGAGTGCCTGAGAATTCTTATTTCCTAATCTACCGTTCTAATTGTTAATTCTCTCTGTGCTTTTAGTTATTTCCTAATCCACTGTTCTAAATATCTACCATACGCATTTTATTTTCCTGAATCAACACTAAAATCTCTGTGATAATGCATCTTAATTTCTTAAATCAATGCTAAAATCTTGGCGATTTTATTTTCTTTGACAAAAGGGAGTTCATATGGACTTGGGCTATTGATTTCAGGGTTCGATTGGTTGAGAATTTGGTCTAGAGGCTGTGGTGGATTTAAGAATTTGGTCTAAATACTTAAAGTGAATTCAAGAAGATATTAGACAAGTAGAAGAATACTGGAATGGTGAAAAAACTAGTTGGATTATCCATTTTTAAAAAATTCAGTCGTTTGAATTAAAACTTTCAATAAATCTCTCAACAATTTATTTTTCTGAATTATCTTTACTATATCAATTCAATATATGTCACAATCTCTCTTATTTATAGTGTAGATCTATTTAGTTCATAAGAATTTCAGATCTTATTCTGTATGGATGTTATATTGTCATCGCTTTAGTTGACTAATACAAACTAAGATATGTTATTTTTATCTATCTCGAATTGGAGTCGTACTCTTTACTTCAAATATTTTTTCTAAGCACATGCATTCCTTATTTGTAAATTCTTTATATGGGTTTGACACCTTTATTTTAACAAAGGATATGAATATGCCTATTCCAATTTATGTTATATAAATTTAATCTAATATTATTGTTGTTTCAAGTTTCCATAGATGTAGTCGTTCTTGACTAGGGGAAGTTTTCGTATTTGACTCCTATAATAGCAGTCATGCTGCATATGTGAAGATTGAAGTCTTGTCTTTTTTGCTCTTAAATTACATAGAAAAATTTTGATGTAATATCTAGTATCCATATTTTGTGCTGCTTTGAAAGTATATGTTTGAAAGCTTCAAAATTTCCTTCATTTCTCCCTTAGAATTTGATGTTATTGAATGATGATCAAGTGTTGTTGGCTAATTTTTATGTTTTATGCAATTATGGCATGGTAGAAAATAAAATAAGAAAAACTTATAAGGAAGCACTAGAGGTTTTTAAGTATGATTGATGGTGTTTCGCAATCAAAATTGTAACATTTTGAAAGCTAAATCACTAATTTATTATTATTATTATTATTATTATTATTATTATTATTATTATTATTATTATTATTGCTTCCTTATCTTTTACAGGGAGATATGAACAGGGAATTCATTTAGGTTCTCAGAAAGTTGGAGAATACATGATCTGCATACAATTGGCTTGAGGGCCACGTTTTAGACTGAATTTCTTACCATTGGAGCATAGTATTTAAGCTTTTACACTTATTTTTGAATGATATGGCCTTCAACGAAGAGCAATCATTAGGAATGATTACTCAAAATCTAGAGCTTTAATTTAGCTTGAGGGATCAAGAAAAGACTCACTTTTAAATTAGGTTCTTATTGCAATTTGGATCCAACTAATGTGTCGGTAGCTTTTCAAAATATCCACTGAAATCTTTGTTATTTTTGAATAAGTTTCTTATTTTTACCTTCATTACCTCTTTTTTGGTAATCATATAATGTACGGAATCGGTTTTGCCATTTACATATATTTTGAGTTTTTTTAGCGAGCTGTATAGAAATATTTTATAGACATCGTAAATATTATTTGTATATTTGTTGTTGGGTATTATTATAGGCTTAATTAGAACATGTTTGTTAGGTTCACATATATAATAAAAGCTGTATTTATAAATTGGCCTAAATTATTTTATTACTATGTCAACAAAATGTTAAAAAGAAAAATGAAAGATAAAATGACTTGGTGATAAATGTTTTAGTTTAATCCCTCGAGAAAAATTGGGGAATTACAAATGTATCTTAACAATATTAGCTTTTGTTAATTTCCTCTCATATTTAGCAAGCAATTAATCCACTTAATAATTAAATAAATAGTGCCATAGCCAATAAATTTTAGGATTCCACAATATACCGAAATAAGAGGAAAAAACTTTATTAAGATACTATATGTTCAAGCCATACCATATGGTGTTAGATTAAGACTAATTGTTTGACACAAGCCTATATCATCAAGTTGATCAGTATATTAGAGATTATTCATTTTGAAAGTACAGTGGAATATATATTGGATTCTTTTTCATTTTTAAATATTCGTTACTTGATGGTCTATTCTATTTTTACTTATCATTTTTAGAATGTCTTCCCATACAACGCACGAGTGCAGTACTAGTTAAAATTAACGTCAATAAAATGATAGAGATTTCTTCTTTTTTTCCCCTAACTATTGTTATGTTTATACCAATATTTATTTGAACTTAGATCCACGCATCAAGAGTTTTTAAACAATTGTAGTATGTCACCTTTCAACTTTGTATTAATTTTGTCATTATTTATTTTTTTGGCCCACTAAGCCCCTAACATTTTATTTACTATCGTATTATGTTACCATCATCACTTTTTGTCCCCAACCTTTCTATTTTTACTATTAACTCCTATTAAAATGACCACTATACTTTTAATTCTTTATCTCCACTATAGGTTTCCAACCTTCTAACTTTTATACAATTTTATCTCCATTCTTGGGCATATAGGGACCCCAACCTTTTATTTATTGTAGCGTTACATCTTTAGTAACACTTTCTGTCCCCAACATTTCAATTCCTAGAATTAATTCCTATCAAGATCACCATTATATCTTTAATTATTTAAATAAATAAAAATAATAAATAAAAAGTCCACCCATCCCAACCCATCCCATCCCGACAACAGCAGCTAGAAATATTGATAACCAAAAAATTTGATTCACACCATACTTGATCTATCGGTGGGACGGATCATATCGGATCGGATTTTCCAATTCGTCGTAGATACACATAGTAAATATGGATCATGATGGATAAAAAAAAATGAAATTTCAATTTACAAAATTTAAATCGAATCTTAATGCCCTTATTCTAATTTTTTATCTATTGTTTCCATTTTACTCTCTCTCTCTCTCTCTATGATCATCAGTTTTATCTGCCCTGATCAAATATACACCTTGATACAATCTGATCTACCAATTGCATATTGTATTTGCAGGCGACACGCTCAAGCCCAGTCTACTCTAAATCTGCCCCGCTTTCTTTTATCGCTGCTTGAATATAATGAATCCGTTTCCAAAACTTAATGCCGAAGTGATGCCATTTTTTGCAACAAAAGGGAGATGAGAGAATTCTCCTCTTTTGCAATTTTTTGAAGCCAGAAAATCCACCTTGTGACCCAGAATTGGTGCATGGATTAGATCGAATTGGGATGGATAACATATCGGCGTAGATGGGGCAGAGGCAAGAAATTGGAATTAGCACACTATGGTTAGGTCCATTTTTTATAAATAAAAAATGAGTTTGTCTGGGTGGAGCTACACCTATCTATATTGTTACGTGATTTGTGGAAGATTAGAGAATCTGATATGATTCATCCCACTGATACTTAAATTGATAACTTTCTTCAACTTAGATTGGATATCCATCGAGATCGTTCTAAATCGGTTTTTTTTGTTAGCATTAATTATGGGCTGTCGTTGGGTTTAGAGCCGATGGACTTCTTATTTTTAATTGTTCTTTATTTTTTTTTTATTTTTATTTAAAGAATTATGAGTATAGTGGTAATTTTACTAGGTATTAATAATAAAAATTGAAATGTTAAATATGAACAGTGTCAATGGGGGAAATAATGCATCAATAAATGAAAGGTTAGGAGTCCTATATGCTGAAAAAAAGAAAGGAATAAAATTATATAAAAGTTGAAAGGTTAGGAGACCTATAGTGAAAATAAATAATTAAGGGAAAATTAAAAGGTTGGGGATGAAAAGTGATGTTGAGACATAATACAATAATAAATAAAAGATTGAGGTCTAGTAGGCAAAAAAAAAAGAAAAAAAGAAAAAAGAATAACGATAAAATTGAGACAAAGTTGAAAAGTTGGGGAATTAGAGTCAAAGCTATCCTTAAAAAATGTAAGTGGAGTACCTTTAGCCTTAATTTAACTTTTGATTATTAATAATTTAATTGGTTCAATTCTAATTTATTTGATAAAATGAAATTGTTCTTTTTTTGAAAGAATAAAATGCAAATTGTTCTAAATGAGTTTTGACGGCATTATCTTTCATTGAATTATAGCACCAAATATTACAAAGTTTTGGGACCATAGCATAAAAGGCTCTAGTTTTAGAACTAACATGTAAAGAGGAACAATGTTTAAGGACTAAATGCACTAATTACCCAAAATTTGAGATAGAAATATAAAGAGAAAAAAGATGCTACATAACCAATGGTTATTTCCATAATTGAATGATCTAAAATAATAGAAAAGTAACATTAATCCCCGATTTGTAATATACCATAAAATTTAACAATAAATTAAACGACGTGATAATTATCCTCTAACGATGATGGAATAATTATTTGATTTTACGTCAAATATGTGATAGGGTTAAACGATTATAACTCAAAAGAACAATCAAAATAATAATGGGCGGTGCTATTGACTAGCATGAACTAAAATATAACGTTTGGGTTTGTTTGGCAAGAATTTAAAAATGTGTGAGTTTTTAAATTGATTTAAAATTTAAATTTTGTATAGGTGTCGAGATGTAATTGTGCAATGTAGAGGTAATAATTAAATGATGTGAAAGTTCACATCACATCAAATATGTGGTTAAATGTGGTGTTACTATGTGTCTAAAAGTTGAAATTAAATTAGTTGATAAATCGAGGTGTGATTTAAATTGTTACCAAACATTGTGAACAACTTATTGATAAGATTATGTTAAATGTGAGGACTTCATGAAGTAATAAATAGATTAACAAGAATGATTGCAAGTTGGAGAGAGAGAGAGAGTGAGAAAGAGACGAGTAATTGCCTACAAAGTGACTCCGTCCTCCTAAGCCCCCATAGCATTCATGAGTCATTCCCTTTCTTGAGCCACCTACGTACATGCATCATGAGAGGGAGACGCTCCTTCCATTAATCTGCTCAAGGCCTCTGTAAATACTCCATTTCTTTATAATCCCTAAACATAACGCCATCAAGACAAAGATCTAAAGAGAGAAAGGAATGGAAGATAGTAAGGAGTCTCTTTAACTCAATCAAGAAGACAAGTTGAGTGTGCAATGCCCCAAATTTCGTAAAACTCGAAATGTTACCATGTCTTAAAAATTAACTATAAATGTAGATATGATAAAAAATATCTAACGTGGAAAAATCTTAAGAGTGATGCTATTTAGCACCACTGATGCTTGGCATCATATCAAGGTGACATTAAATGATAAGTTGAATTAAATGAGTAATTTATGTATTCATTTGATTTCACTTATCATTCAATGCCATATTGGATGCCACCTAGACTGGTGTCAAGCACTACTGGTGCTACATAGCATTATTCAAATCATAATAATATAACTTGTCCAAAATATTTTGAAATCCAACAATTAAAATAAATAAATTTGAAGTCTAAAGAGCATTTCAGTAATAATTCTTAAAAGGGTAATTATCACCATTATTCCCAAATCTTTCAACTTTTACACAATTTTGTCATCATTCTTTTTTTCTCGTCTCATGGGTCCTTAACATTTCATATAATAGTTGAGTTTCGTCATTGTGTCAGATTTCCGTCCATATTTTTGTTTAAACCCTTTAAAATGATAGTTTTACCCTTATATTCTCAAGAGGCTGCGGACTAAAGGTGAAAATTACTCAATATATAAAAAGAAAATTGAAAATAGGAAATTTAAAAAGAAAAAAGTATAAATCAATATTATTGAAAAAGAAAATAATATAAAAATAAATATTAATTCTATCTTGCCTCGCCCACTAGGGATGGTGACTGGGTGGATCGGCCCCCCACCCCGCCGCGCCGCGCCGCGCCGCGCCGCCATGACTATTTCTAGTCAGGTCAGTTCAGGGCAACAATCTACTCCGTTTGCTGCCCCGTTTATTTATTTATTTTGGTGTTTGGGTAAATTTTTTTCCTAACTTGATTGGTTTGACATAATCTTGTTGCAAAATTAACAAATAGTAATCCATTTGCTACTTTAAAGTTTAACAAATAGTAGAGTTACGTCTCACATTCTAATTTCTAAGTTATAGACTTATAGATAAGAATTAAATACCACAAATGACAAAACTCAAAAGCACAAAAATATCGTTATATACATGATAAAGCATTTAAAAGATTAAATGCAAAGGACAAATTATTGGGATTTAGGGTTTTCTAATTCTAATTCTCGAGTTCTGCCTTCTCATTCTACATGCGGTTATGCCAAATTATTGGGATTTTAGGTTTTCTAATTTTTTTTAAAAATTAAACTAAAACAGATCTGTGCGAACTAGATCCACCATGCCTTGTGACCCGCGGCGGGTCAGCGGATCGAGCCCCGATCCACCCCGCCAACCTGTGGAGTGGCATTTTTCCTCCCTATTTGGTTTGGGTACCGCGAGTATTTTGTCAGATCGGGGTAAATTGTCATCCCTATCGCCCGCCTGCCATCTTTTTATCCTCTGATTTCATTTCACCATGAATTCATTTCCCACGAGAGAGAAGCCTAACGGAATTAATATTTTTTTAAAAATATTGATAAGAAAAAATATGATAGAACTACTTATTTCGATCACATTATTATGAATATGAGGTAATACTTAAATCAAAGATTCAAAAAAAAAAGTAATAAAAACTTATATAAATTCTATAAAAAACAAAGATTAGGTATTTGAGCATTAATAAAAATATGGTATAATTATCAAATATGTGGTGTGAATATATTTTCCTAATAGTGACTATGTTACCCTTTATTTTATTTTTTAAGATAATTGACAAAAATTTTATATGTTACGATATTTATAAAATTTTGAGGTTTGAAAGATGCCAGGGCTACTTACCAAAACCTTATAAATATTATAACATATATAAAATTTATATCAATTATCTAAAAATTAAAATAATTGGTAATATAGTCAAAATTAACAGCTTCATTGATGTATGACATGTGCACACAGACATATTTATGTTCATGGATGACAAAAAGAGGTCGGGTGGGTGGGTAGCGTTGGAAAGAATTAATATTTATATTTATTTTTTCTTTATTTTTCAATAATATTTATTTTTCTCTAAAAAGAAAATATTTATTTTTCATTTTTTTCTTTTTCAGTTTTGTTTTTATATTTAAGGTAATTTTTAGATTTATTCCCAATCTTTTGAAAATGTAAGGGAAAAATCATCATTTTATATGCATTAAACGGAAAAGTATATGGAATATTGATCGAAGGACGGAACCCGATTATTATATAAAAGATTGGGGACCCACGAGGAGAGAAAAAAAGAATGAGGATAATATTGTGTAAAAGCTAAAAGGTTGTAGACTAAAATATGTTAGTTTTTGAAAAAGAGTGAGTATAAAATACTCAGTATACTCTAGCGCATACTAATTAATCTTTATCATGAATGGTAACAAAACATACAATTTAAGCTCTTGAATGTATTAATATAATTTCTTCTGTTGCATGCTAAATGCAAACTTTAGACTCTTATGCATAAAGCAAGTAGCTCTCATATATATAGCACGTACCTCTCATAAATTACACCATCATATGCACACATCATCAATACAAATTAATCAACAATATGAAATCTTTAAGAAAAACATTTTTAGAAAATAAGAGTCTACCTGATATCTCTCGAGTTTGAGCTACTTTTCAAGAATTCTATTTGTTTACAATTCTTTGCTCCTCGTCTAGTCAAGAGAAAATTAAATTATCTTAGACTTATCAAAATAATTCTTTATGGAAGAAAAACATAATGTTAGGGACTAAATTAGATGATTTTAATAGTGCAGGACAAGGACCAGAATGATGGGTGTTAAAACCTAAGGGCTAAACAACAAAGCAGAAAGCGAGAAAACCTATTTGATTAAGATGCGAAACTTTAGGACTTATTTAATGAGATGTGAAACTAGAAGGTTTTGAGATGCAAAAACAATTAAATAAAACCCAAAATCCAATTTTCTCTTCCCCACCTAATAGAACCCAAATTTAGAGATTAGGGACAAAGAGTTGTGCTTGCGTGAGTGTTTTAACGGAAAAAATCAACACTCGCGAGTGAATTTTCGGCGAGCAGATGAAGGGACGTGGTGTTCCTAAGCTTCTTAAGGTGCTTTCGACCTTTGGTGACAGAAGTAATGGTGACTACATGGCGATGACGAAGTCAGAATTGAGTTGCCGACTCCACAATCTTTTTTTTTTCTTTCTTTTCTTTCCCAGTTTGTGCATGAAGGGGTGTACGTGTATATATAGGTGTTTATGTGTGTGCATGTATACCTCTATCTACACATGGATTCCCGATGGCGTATGTATATCTCTATCTATATGTGAAAGTGGTGGTAAATCAGGGTCGGACCTGACAGCAGGCCCAACAAGCTAGTGCTTAGGGCCCAGAAATCCAGAGGGTCCATTTTCTGATATTCATGCCTTTTTTTTTTTTTTTGCTTTTTCCTGCAAGCCTATTCTAATAGAACTATTTATATTTGAGGCCCACTTTTATCTTAAATCCAAGCCCGTTAGATTTACTTTTCTAAAACTCAAGAACTAAATGAGGCCCGTCAGATTTACAAAATAAATTTACAAACTCAAGAACTATTTATATATTCCAAGTTTTGAGGCCCACTTAGAGCTTAAATCTTAGGCCTAAAACTCAAGAACTATTTATGGGCTTGTATTACTTTTGACATTCAATTTGAATGATTTGGTTGGAATTGTCTTGTCTTATTTATATACCTAACCTTTATCCTCTTATATTTAGCTTAAAGACTATTCTTTGGGATTAAAAGAAAATTATTTTCTGAGAGATAGTTGCCTGGTTCTATTCTTACCTCGTGGGTAACTATTATAATATGTTATTTAGTAGTATTTAAAAAAATAAAATAAAATTATTGATCATTATAGGGCCGATTTTAGACTTCACTTGGGGCCCGATTTACTACAGGTCTGGCCCTATGGTGAATTGATGAAGTTCCAACAATAATTGTGCTGTGTATATATGTCGGTTGAAGAGCATGACCCATGGATGATCTCACGCCCCCGCTAATTATCAATTCTCTTGAATATCTTATATTGGTTAACACGTTTGAAAGCGGAAGTTTCAATACAAATAGCGGGGACGGGACATGCAAAACGAAAAAAGTGCTTTTGCCTTTAGATTGGTTAACATTCTATAAGGCTAATTATTTAAACTAACAAGTTGTTTAATTTTTAAAGAACCATTGCAATTAGATTTTTCAATAAAATGTAAAGAGCACAACAAGTTATATTAATAGATTTATTTAATTGATTTCCGAGGCGAGCCAAACTATTAGAAAACTTCTACAGTGAAAAGCAAGCTTTAAATCAATACAAAAATTACACATTCATTCTGTCTTATAAGTTATAAGGCGTAAAAATATATATTATAGAGAGGTGGACATAAAAGGTATTAAGTTCAATAGTGCATTCGTAGTAGCTTCAAAGATAGGTTTCCACTACATGCAAAACTCTACTCTCGTTCGCGGACATGCTCCAACTCACGGCTTGCTTTCCAAAGATCGTGCTTTCAATGATCTACAAAATTGTAGAGAAAAGGGAATGAATACAAAGTACTCAGTGAGTAACAAGACTCTTTGATTCACCTTTCATTTGAGAGATTTATTTTGAAGGAACTATTGAATGTACAAAGCTTTTAAATGCACAAGAGGGCCCTATCACTAGTTAAACTACTACCCGTAGCGCGCGCAAGATTCACATCAATCAATATCAATTCAATTATAGCCATGTATATTCAAGTGGATCCACATTCAAACCCCGGTTGACCCCTGCCGGAATTTTCACAAAGAGCAATACAAATACAAAGTAAATATCATACTAATCGTCGCTCATCTCAGTATCATTAGATGACTCATAGTATGGCAGCAAAGCAAAGCAAAGACAAGATGCGTAGAGCATCAACTAGTGATTCAAATGCAATAAATCAATCTTTCTTTTCAATGCATCAAAATTCATGTTCATTTCATGGAAGACTTCAATCAAAATACATGTTTATCTTATCAAAACTTTGTGAATGTAAAAAGGGGATCAAAACATTAGTTACTCACATCTTTAATTTAATTTTCTCAAAGATTGAGTTATTGACAAGTTCTCTCAAAACCTTCATTTTTCTCAATCAAAGTGGTGTTTCAAGTTGGATTCCTTTTATACATGAAGATGAGTCATCTGCAAGTGCAAAACCAAGTGCTTGATAGGCTTTAAGGGTTGTTTTTCTCCTCTCACACGAATTTCTTTTATTTTTGAAGTTCTTGATATTCATTAATAAGAAGAAAAGCATGAAAAGAAAGAGCCAAGATATGGATGTGGGGAGAGAGAGAGAGAGAGAGAGAGAGAGAGAAGGGGATAGGATGATTGAAGAATTCTCCCGTCTTTCCCCTATTTATAGTTGTTAGAAATATCTAGATTTAGTTGTTTTTAATTAATCTTTGGGTTTCGTCAATCAAAATGCGACACATTGCGCGATTTGGCGCCATATGTCTCAAAAGACAATGTGGTAAAATAAGGTTCACACGTTTATTGTTTAAGACGTTCTTATACTTTGCGTGATCTTACAATTAGGTTGTTATATTTCGAGTCATACCAATCAAGTACTATATTTTCATTCTAGGCATCATTTAGGCAATGATGTTTTAACCGTATGACATAATTGATGCAATTTGAGTCGTTATTCAATCATCGTCAATCATATGACATAGTTGATGCAAACTCAGTATCTATTCGATCATCGACAAAATACAACTATGGTATTATGTTTAATACAAACTCGAGTAGCAATCCTTGAATCTTGTAACACAATTGATGTAAACTCAAGTGGATTACTCAATCATAGTGAAAATATTGATTATATTGTCAATCATCATCTTCTAATTCTAATTCGTTGTCAAAATATCGATCATTTTGTCAATCATCATCTTCTAATTATTGGCATTCATTTGAGTAACAATCTTGTAACAATTCAATTCGATCATATTATCATATTCCAATTTTTGTCATTCAATTGAGTGACAAACTTGTAACTTTGCAATTCAATACAATTATATTGTCACATTCTACTTCCTAGTTTTCAGTTGAGTCATGATTGTGTAACCTTGAAATTCAAGTAATTCCCCATCATTATCAAAATAACGATCATATTGATTAATTTGTTTGTAAGATTTTGCAGGATGTTACAGATGATGGGTTGAATAAAGAAGGAGACCAAGGAGTCGTGCTTATATTATCTCTCGGGAAATCTGGGAATGTATCCTCTTGTGTCTATGTGGTGACTAACGAAGAAAAACGACTTAATCGGTGTATGCATATCAGTGTATATGTATATCTACCATGCTTGTGCATGTAGGTACCTATCTGATTGCAGAAGATGACATGTTGTATGTAATAAAGTGAAGAAAAGGGTAGAATATGACTCACCGATTTGCACTTGAAGAGAAGTTGCTGTGAGTTTGTGTGATTTTGCGTGGAAAAATATAAAGAATGGTGATCAATTTATAGGTTGTAGTTTGTCAATTTCATAGTTCGATTTGGACATAAACTTTTTAACTTGTTGAAATTTCTAATAGGTTACGAGATGAAAATTATAGTGCACCTGTATTTCTGTAGAAGTAATTGACGTTGAATTGGAGTAGGAGATTGTCATAGGCCGAAGTGATTTTAATAAATTTGTCAATGTAGAATTTGGATTTGAAAATGTATTGACTAGACGAGTGTCAATTAAAATGAATGTTAAAATAAGCGAGATTACAACGAAACTTCCTTATGTAATGCAATTTTAATTTAAAAATTATTGGGTCGCTACAGAGTGACTTCAAAAATTCTGAAACAAACTCTTTATGATGTGATGCACATTCAAGGAAGCCTTCCACCGGTGTAATTCCTTTAAAAATTGAAGATTTCACCTCCATTCTCTATTTTCTCATAAGCCTACTTCCAGAATACCGGTACTACAAATATAGCATACTGATATTCTGAAGAACAGAACCTTAAAAATCTATTTTGATATTGGTATTTTTTGGTGTAGGATTGTAACTTGAGAACAAGGCAAGTGTAAGTGATACTTATACCTTTTTGATACTTATGCCTTTTTTTGCTTTATATGTAAAATTTCAATGCTTCATTTTATGTGTATTTCTACAGCTAATATAACACATGAAATGATAAAATAGCTTTGCACAAGAGTTCATAATTCAACCTTTTACCTCTTCATGCCATGCATGATGTCCCTCGTACGTATACCGAAGATCATCACACACGGTATATAGTCGTGCTTATGTTCTTTTAGTTCGATTTATGATATAACAAGTTGGAGGTAAGATTTTGGGTATGTACTTTGGGCCCTTCATTCAAGTCATGTTTTTTTTGAAAAAGAAAATTCTTTGCATGTACAAGTATTTCTCACCAATACTAGTTATTCATCTTTTCCATGTTCTATTTCATTTAGCTGTTCACCCAGAAGAAACATGAGTTCACTACTTGTTCTTGGAAGCTTTCTAACTATGAGGAAGAGTATTTGTATATAGTGGAAACAGATGTTAGGGGATACTACGAAGAATTCCCTAGTTTTACTTACTATCTCAAATACTGTCTTTGTTTTCGACCACCAAAATATCCGATCTCCTTGATTTCCTCTATTCCGAGTAGTTTGTGAAGAATGGATGGACCAATTGAAGAAGAACCCCTACTCTTATGGCAAGTTACTATTAACTATGAAGTAGTGAAATTAGTATTACTAGTAAATATGATGATTTGGTAGCTAAAAAACATTTCCGTCGGCTTGTTACTGATGAAAGGACATGTTTTACTGTAATATAGTTTTCTAAGTATGGCGATATTTTGGAAGATCGGAGGTTGTAATGAACGATTCTGCTAAAAATTCATAGTTGGTGTTGTTAACGTACCTTTGTAAAAATAAGTTTCAAGGTGAGTGAGTGAAATTAAAACATAATATTTTTAAGTAAGTTATAAAATGGGCTAAATACGGTATGAAATGGGGTTATTGTATGTATGGATGTGTCAAGGATTTGCTAAGAACTCTTAAATTGGCACATCACTTATTAAGAATATATGTTTTCAACCTTATAATTATTATATATGTAAGTTTTATTGTGAAATTTAGTGATTACGCAATGAAGTTAAAAAGAATGACAAGAAAAGGGAATGTGGATATACAAACTATTTTATCTTAACCAATGATGAGTAAAAAGCTTAGAAAATTATATAAGTTAGTAAACATAAATTTTTAGATCTTGGGATTGAGAGGTACTCTCCTGTAAATTTTGTCACTCAAATCTCATTCTTATAAATAAATATGGAATAAAATTATGTTGTGCTTAAAAAAAAAAAATTGCTTGCCCAGGAAATCGTCACAGTTAGAGTGGTATTACAGTAAAGGCATCTAATGGAGGAATATTCCAGAAGGCCTATTATATGTTTATTTTGTTTCAAGTCAGCCCATTAGTATAGTGTTAGGGTTTTATTTTCTTATTTAAGTCGTCGTTTATATCATAGGAAGGTAGTGGATTTGATTATGAAATTATAACATTGAGATGGTTCTCAATTACTCCAATTATTTAGTATTATGATAAATCAACGAATAGTTAAAGGTCATTATAATTCGGGCATTCACAGAATCAACAAATTGTATTTGAACCCTATCATTCGTTCACGCTTCCGCCCGCATCAGTAGGTACTAGAGCCCAGTCTATACTCTAAGAAGATGCCGCTGACCCGACAGATTTATGAGAATGATATGGTCCAGATCGGTTAATAGATCGACTTGTTGACAAAAAGCATGGTTGCATTGCAGACCCAACAAATGGAGTTGTTGGAGATAACCAACTAGCGGCCTAAGGGACAAAGTTCTACATCAAGATTCGACGGCGAATCTTCTCAATCCCCGAGAGAATGATGGAAGAATATTCCAGATGGCCAATTATATGTTTCTTTTGTTCCAAGTCAGCCGATTAGTGTAGTTCTAGGGTTTTATTTTCTTATTTAAGTCGTTGTTTACATAATAGGAAGGTGGTGGATTTGATTACGAAATTTTAACATTGAGATGGTTCTCAATTATTCCAATTATTTATTCTGATGAATCAACGAATAGTTGAAGGTCATTACAGTTTGGGTATTCGCAGAATCAACGAATTGTATTTGAACCCTTTTATTCGTTTACGCTTTCGCCTGCATAAGCATCCTTTTCCAATGATATACAAAATTCCGACCGATCCAGGAAAAGTAAGTCGCATGATTACTTTATATGTGAAATATTTTATTGACATTTTTGTTTCTTTGATATGTGAACGTAATGAAATTAGAACAAATAGGAACAATGAACTTGGAAAAGCATAATTTGGTTAAACCAAAAGTCAAGTATGATATATAACCAAGTTTAACCCCCAAAAGAGACACCAAAACACTGCTAGACCCCCTAAAATACAAAAGTTACAACATAAAATGATGGTAATAAAGTTGTCCCACATGGGAAATAAGCTTAACCAAGATTAGCATTACACAAAATAGAGCTTAAGGGGTACTAAAGGGGGATTAGGAACGTCTAAAACCATAGGACGGCAAATCTTTGCATTCCTTGGGCTTCTTTGCATCTTGTAGTTCCTTGAACACTTGACAAACTCGATTTCTTGTTTCTCCACCAAGACATCTAGACGACAATTAGTAATATGAAAGCAATTTCATCATTCATTATATTCAAAAGGACTAGTAGTAGGATTTGGAAGGACCAAAGATGAATCTCCAACCTCTTCTATGACTACATCACTCTTTCCACATCTCTTCTTCTTCATGTTCACTCTCTTCTTCACTAAACTTTCTCCCGTAGCATTTTTAATCTTATGTTGATTCATATGCCTTATAGAACCCTTTCTTATGGTAGAGTTACCATGAATTTTCATAAAACTCTATACGGGAAGCTGAACCTCAACATGTTCCATGGTATCCCATTACGATTCTACCATAAGGAAGGATATTTGGCTCCTTTGTACTAACTACAGTAAACATTCCATCTAAAATGATCCTAAGAAGATTAACTTCCTGCCCTGAAACAACTTTCCTCAAAAACCCCATGTCCTCAATAAATAAAACTGTTAAATTAAATATTCTTTGCTTAAGGACATGAATCAACAGATGTAAAACTCTAATATGTGCAGGTAATGAAGGAGCATGTGTGCAAGACTTTTCCGTTTTCTCATCATTATAAATCAATTTACAAACTTCCAGATTATCAAAATCCCCTTGAACACTTCATCTTCAAGTCCATACACCTCATTTAATCATTTTCAAATCCATTTACTAACTACACCTAGAGATGGCAACGGAACAGGGCGGGACAGGTCGGGTTTAAGCTTTCCCCATCCGTCCCTGTTAAAGTTTGCCCCATTAAAGTTTTTCCCACCCCATCCCCGGCCCGATCCCCTTTTGCATCGGTCAGGGCAGGTTCGGGTGGGGACAGGTCAGATCACGGATTAAAGAAATCTCCGTTACGAAACCCAAATTCCAACGGCTCAGTGTTAAGACCCAACCACCTAAGTTGCCAAGATTTCTAACCACCAGCTTGGGTCTTTATTATTTTTGTTTTTAAATTAATTAGACCCAGAACGCTAAACTAAGAAACAAATAAATATATATTAACTTAATAGAGCAAAACAAATCTGGAAGCTAACGCTTTCCAATTCACCCCTGTCCCAATTCATTTCCCATTGCTCAGCCCTTTTGTAGTTTTTATAATAAGTAGCAACCTCCAGTCTTCCATTCACTCTCGATGTGGGATTTAACATCATATATATATATATAAAATATATTCCTTCCTAAAGCATGAATTAGATGGGCCCTCAAAAATCAAAATTTACAAAGTAGCAGTAGAAACCGAGAGCGCGTGGTACACTCCTCTCCGCCCATGTGTGGTCATTCCAAACCCAAAGTTAAATAGATTAGCTAATCAATTTACTAATTGTTATACTAATCAATTTTTTTAATTAAACATACTAACTTATTAAGGTTCGGGTTTCGGCGCGGGGCGGGTCAGACGGGTCGGCCAAAATCTATCCCCACCCGTTAGAGATTTGGGGCACATCATTGTGCCCCGCGCCCGCCCCGTTAGGAGGGCGGGCAGCGGGGACGGGGACTTATCGGGTTGGGGTTTTCGGGTTCATTTTGTCATCTCTATCTACACTAGATGAACTTAGTAGTTTATCCTAGTTAAAGTTCTCAAAGTAGTCAATGAAATCAAAAGGCAACTCCGTAAAGAATGCATAACATCAACGACCTTCTTAGATTTAAACGATTCATTGTACCTCTCTTTTGCAATGGTAGATAAAAATTGATGAGAAGGAAAATCAGCTCTCTGCTCCGCAATAGAAGGGTTGCCCATGGGTGAATTTTCTTTGTTTCAATCAAGAGCTCGTGTCCTCTTCCTCTATATAGTTGTTTTGGCTGATTTAGGATAATCCTTACAGTTGGTATTCAAACATTCATTCCGGTCTACATCCTTTCAAGTTTCCTCCACTTGTTTACACACTGCTTAATCCTCATACATGAACAAAACCCAAAAAAAAAAAAAAAAAAAAAAGAAGGAAAGAAATGGAAACAAAATCCAGTAGACAGAGGATGTTAACAGTGAAACCTCATAAATTTTGAAGAAAACTTAAGGCAAATTGTTAATATATGTTGGGTATATAAGAAATTGCAAGAAATTCTCAATAAACCCCAAGAAATCAAAGCAAGAAAGCATGGATGACGAAGAGACATACCTTCACAGAGAGATAGAGAGAGAACACTGGTTTGGTTTTTTGAAGAAGATACATTTGTTTCTCTTTCTTAAAAATCTTAATACATGATAATAATGAAGAGATATATATTCAATAAATTTTGCAGAAAACTTAAGGCAACTTGTTAATATATGTTGGATACACAAGAGATTGCGAGAAATTCTCAATAAACCCTAAGAAATCGAAGCAAAAAAGCATGGAAGAAGAAGAGGCATACCTTCACTGAGAGACACAGAGAGAGCGCTGGTTTGGTTTTGTGAAGAAGATAATTTTGTTCTCCTACTTGAAATTCTTAATATATAATAATAATGAAAATATATATATATATATATTGTTGTAAATTATTTAGTTATATTGTGAATGACTAATGCACTCCAAAATCCTAGACAGATCGGAAGAGCATAGTGGTCTTTGATTCTCATAATGATACACACAATTCTTGAGTTTACTCTCTATTTTCTCTTTACTTTTCTATATTTTTTCTTTTAATTCATAACATGTTATTAACACGAACTGCTACAATTTTCTTTTCTTTCTCTTCTTTGAATATGAGTTTGTTTCCTTCATTTTCCCTTCTTCTGTTGAGAATATCGGTGGTTTCACTGATCCTTTTCCCATGTCATATGAACACCACATCATGCATGGGCGTGGTTAATTATTTTCTTTCATTATGTAAATCACGTACAAATAATTTTATTATGTATGTTTTCTTTTGGATAATTAATTTTCGTGTCGTATTAATTAATTTTTGTGTCATGTTAGTTAGAATCCTCTACCAATTTTAATGGTTAGATGGTTTTCAATTTAAATGATTTACCAATTTGATGGTAAGATTATTCTGAATTTGACAATGTGATAGTTTATCAATTTAATGGTAAGATTATCTCCAAATTTTTATTATCATGGTGTAATAGCGTCATCTTTTTGCTTTTGTCACATATATGACTTGATCTCAAAATATTAATTTGATTCACAAGTCATTATGTGTATATATAGGGATGGAAAAGTCAAAATTCAATTCAATGAATTTTTGGTATTCAATTCTTTGTCATGCTATTATTTTATTTATAATGGGAAGAAGATCATGAACTTTATCTTGATTGGTTCTCCTTTTTGAAATAATTGTGACAGTCTATTATGGATGAATGTAAATTTGAAAGCCACAATTTCTCACTTTTATTGTTCTTTATTCTAGCCGCGATATGATAGAACTCCTATAGATCCATGTATCATTGTAATTGATACATTGTTTATTGGATAAAGTTTTTGAATTTCACATGATTATCCTCATATGTCATAATTAATATATTGATATTTATGGGGATCTAGTATTCTATCACGATAATAATCTTGAAGATTATTATGGATAAATTCCTAAAGAATTACAAATTTCTCTTGATATTGAATATTCTTGAAGAATCTATGTATATGAATAATAATACGAAAAGAGTCTTGAGATATGTCAACGATTATGATATGATAAAGAATCATAATTTGTTTCTTTATAAATAATTATTTATAGAGAGTATTGATAAGATATTATATTGTGATTACTGAAAAGTTACAACTTTATCTCTTACAAAAGCTATTTTAGAAAAATGTAATTTGCTCTTGGAGAGCAAGCTATAATGAGATTTATTGTTGATTGTTTTTTCTTGAAGAAACAATCATTATTAAATATTCTACAAGAATATTGTAATTTTTACTCCGGAAGAAGCACTGTTTTTATTCTTGTTTATTCTTATTTTTTGTGTTCTATTAGATACTCGTTTATTGTCTTTGTTATTTTATATTAATTATTAATCATATTTGTTCGTTATATATGTATATTACTCATTGTTAAATTTATAACGTATTATATATTGCTACTCTTGAACTAGTACGAATGTTGAACTGTCCCAAAAGTTGCTACTCGAGAAAGTAGCAACAATTTATATAGGTTTACATATAATATTAGAATTCATTGCTACATGAGAAAGTTGGAACAATTTAGGTTGAGTATACTCCTAAAGAGCAAATTTTGTATAAATTATATCTAGTAAATCTTGGGGGTTACTCTTGAATATCTTTCATGATATCTAGAAGATTTCATTAAAATCTAAACTACATGCCAGTTTTTCTATGTGAATTATGAATATAAGATGTTTTCCTGGGTTTGGATTCTATATAGGTTTTTATCTGACCAGTTTCCTTTTATTGTCATCTATGTCACACACAGATGGAGTAAATGAGTGAGTTTATTAAAGGAAATCCATATGCTCTTGCCATATCATTGGTGATCCTTATTTTGGATAATTAGTTATTGGAATATCTAAATTATTATATTGATATATAATATATGATTGTTTAATTTATTAATAAATTACCAATTTATATTTGCTGTTTTTTCCTAAAAAATTATAATTTCTGAAATTTATCAATGATCCTGAAGATTGTTATAGATAAAATATCTTTGTTCTTAAAAAGCCTAATATATTAGAAAATAAAATATTATTAATTGTATTACTGACTTTAGAATTCTAGTAATGATCTTGAACTTTATTGCATTGCATTTTGTTGTATATCTTGAATAAGTATAATTTGTTCATATTATTGTGATTTCCTGAAGGCAGAAATTATGTCTCAAATTCATTAATAATCTGAAAGATTATTAGGATATTTTTATAGGAAAATTCACAATCATATCTCATATTCTAGAAGAATATGATAGGCTCTAGAAGAGTCATAAAACATGTTATCTATTAGATTTTTTGAAGAAATACTATAAAATATGATATTGTAGTTGAATATGTTCTGCTCTGGAAGAGCAAAATATAGAAGATTCGTTATTATGTTTTCATGAACAAATACATCATACATTCATATTCCAGATGAATATTATATATAATTAAAGTCAAAAGTTAGATGTCGTCTAGTATTTCAATGATTATTTTTATTACAATTTAAATGATTTTGAAGAATGTTGGACTATTGCTGGTGAAGAAGTAATAGCTTCAACTAGATTGATATTACTCCACAAGAGTATATTTATATGAATTTTAGTTGAAATGGTAATCTATTGCTCTTAAAAATTGATATTGCTATGAGTATTATGTAATAATATAGAATCATAATGATTCTAAGATTTGAATTGATTTGATACTAATAAAATTTAAATTTGAAATCCTAAAGATTTCATGAATATATCTTGTAAAAGAAAATTTTATTGTACTTGTGGAACAGTACAATTCTCGACAAATATCACAAGTAATTTTATATATAAATATAGTAATATTTCCAAATTGATTTTGGCACAAGATCTTGAAGATGTCATGTTAAAAATTTTATGGACCATCATGTAAAATATCATAGATTTTATTAAATATATTAAACTAGAAGTTCAATTATTATTTGAAAATTATTCCAAAAGTTCAATTATTAGTTAAAAATTCTTATTAATCAAAATTTTTTCTTTCTATTTGGCATGACATGTTCGACCATCCTGGTTTTTTTGATAATGAAAATAATTTGAAGAACTGGGAGTTCTTTAGATTTCATGTATCACTTGTTCTCAAGGCAAATTGATTACAAATATATCACTAGCTAAGTTTGAAACTAAGTTTCCAAATGTATCTAGAAAATATTTAGGGGTGAACCATGAGCTCATTCACCTTTCATGTAGACCTTCTAGATATTTATAATTTGGATCTACTAGAGGTCACATGTGTCATATTACTCATAACCCGAAGTTTATGCTATTATTTGCTTAATTAATTGATTATGTGCAAAGTTTCAAATAAAAAATAAAGACATCTGTGTCTTGCTAGTGAATTTTATCCATAAATTATTAATGATTTATATTGTGGTTGAAATACTTGATTGCCTATGGTATACCAAAACTATTGGATATGCCTCATGTCACTTGCTATACTATTTAATGAGAACAATCATTTATGGTTGGGTGAAATTGACATTTCACATGTAGCGATATTCTCAATAAATTTGCCAAATATAAATTTATATAATACCCCCTTTCTAGTTGGCTTAAAGTTAGAAGCCTTCCTTTATTAAATGTTATAAATGTGATTTATATATAATCGCACCACCACAAAATTGAGATGGGTATTTTTGAATACTGAGAATATATGTTCGGTTTTGTATCCCTTTACCATAGCATTTATTTTTCATTCCTGAAGGATGATATGTTATGATATGATTTGTCGATTGTTACTTCATTTGCCAAGTCTTCTCAATATTAGGGGGGGAGGAATTGATAGTTGGTAACAAATATATGAAATGCACGTTTACAGTCCTCACATAGTGTAACACAAACTTGAAGTCTGCAAGATGGTTTGTGTTGACGTCAAATTTGGCCTTCGACTCTACAAACAAGATTTGTTTACACGGGAAATTCATATTTGAATCGATATGAGATGTAAAAGCTTAGAGAATGTTTGTAATAAATAGAAGGGAGTAAATATGCCAAAGACCCCAAAGGCGCTAGCCTCCTGATTTTGGGCGAGCTGACACATAGTACCAGCCTTTACCTCTAGAGGGTGAGGATTTCAACACATAATAAGAATTGAAATCCTCAGGGCTGGGATACCCCCAGCCCATGCGCTGCCAGAGGGAAAAGACTCCTATGATGGTCCTCTACCCGGTTGGCTCAAAGGGGGCAACCCCCAAAACTGCAATAGTCTGGTCACAGGTCTGGGAAGAGGAACCCTGAACCCGTCATCAAACTTCTTTATGTTTACAGCTACACACCCCATTGGAGGATTGAAGGCTCTTTCCCCCTCATAAGGTATCCAGAAAAGCGACGTCATCTAGCACGTTACAACGGCGGCCGATGGAGTGCAAATCCGCCTCAGTCACTTGTGAGGGGATATCCTTAGCCACCCACTGTAAATCTTCTTCTAGGGGCACCGCAGCCGGAGGCATCCACTTGAACTTGCCTCCGCCTCCACTTCTTCCCCTCTGGAACATTCGGCGCTTATCTAGGAAACCTTTTCTCCTTCTCTTGTCATTTTGATTGGCTCAAAGAAGAACTACCTAGGGGACTTAAAGACGGTAGAGAAAAATTACCTTGGAAAGCAAGAATCTCTAGATGTTTTTTAATGAAAAACAATTCTGAAGCAAGGAGAGATTCTTAGCCAGACAAAACAAGAGATGGAAGGTGAGACGGGAGATGAGAGAGGAGTTTAAATAAGAAAGGGGAGGATGCAGCGTGACGACTGCGTGTTGCCTTGAGAAGTAAAAAGACTCCAATCAAATTTAACGATTACCGCCTACAAGTTCCCTAGAATACGCCACTCCCCTGAATGGCGGCTACGTGGAAAGGCAAACCTATTTCGAAATTCAAAGGGACGAATTTTAGGCGGCAAAAAGTGCAAAGATAATCACCAGCAATCTTCAAGTCCGCTTACCCTGAGTTCCATGAATAGCGACCTTGAGGGGGCATTTTGTATTCACAAGGTTGTAGAAAGTCAACACAGGTCAAAGGTCAATGGAGGTCAACGGTCACTGGGTCTTGAGAGCAGGCCCAGAGCGCCTCACCTAACCCAGCAACTTAGCGACCCAGCCCTATTCTCTCACTCCTGCGGCTCAAGACCTAGCGCCACAGGATCTAGTGACTTAATTTAGTGACCTTAAGGATAGCCCTATTCTCTCACTCCTGCGGCTCAAGACAAACAAGCACCTTGCCAGCGAGCTCATAGGTGCCTTAGCCAAAAGCCACGACCCAGCGATCTGCAATGAGCATGCCAACTCCGTAGAAGCTTGGGAGCCTATGTGAAGAACCTTATCTTTTACGACTGATGGGACCCCAGCATTAAATGCAATGTGGAGGTTACTTATCCCATACGTAGTTCAGATAACCAATAGTGAAGAGGTGAAGGTCTAATCTAGATCGATTAGACCCTTGTGTCATTCATGTGGGGTCACATTAAATGCGTGTAATCATCACTCCCAAGCAAAGGGCAAATGTACACTATAAATAGAGGCAAACAGAAATGGGAAAGGGTTCGACACCCAAAACCTCATTCTTCTTCTCTTCTACACATTATGGTCTTCTATTTATCACAAACATCCTTGGCTTTCTCTGCATTTATCGCTCATACTGATTCAGACATGAATTTCCCGCAAATATAAATCTTGTTTGTTGAGTCGAAAACTAAATTTGACATCAACAAATATTAATTGAAAATTTTATTTATTTCAAAAAGATTAATTACCAAATCTAGGAACTTAAAATACATATATTAAAACAGAAATTCAATGATTATAACATAAGCAATGCGTTCAACATTTTAAGCAGATAAAATGATAGTGATCAGATTTGAGGTCCACTGATCATATAATACTATAGCATAAATCTATAATAATTAAACTTAAAAACTCGGATAACAAAAGGAATAATGGAAAAAAATTGGAATTTTATTTAGTAATTTGCCATAGGACACAAAAGTATTACATGTTAATTAAATCAACTTGACAATCATTCAATACATAGAAACCATACTGATATTTCACATCAATATATATGATGACCAACAATGCATTAAAAGCCTGATCCATACATTATAATGTCACTATACATTTAATTACAATGCCTTGAAAGGACAAAAACAAAAACGAGAAAACTAAGCGGAGGACTCTTGGTATAGCATTGCAACATCCAGTTGGGTTGATCTTAAAGGCAGTCATTTCCCCCAATATCCCCCAATGGTAAGCCACAATGCAAGAATAAACCTGCAAAAAATAAAGACGAAACACAAAAAAGAACACAAAAAACATATACAATAATCCAATTTCTTCCATCCCAAGAATATGGAAAAATAAAACCACAACTAAAAATAGACATCCTGTCTTCAATAGCATAAAACACCATATAAACTGCAAAAAAACTTAATAAGAAACTAAATAAAAGAAAAAAAGAAAGTTATGCTGCACAAGAGCATAATACGAATCTAGCAGAATCATTATAAAAAACCAACAGAATAAAGTAGCAGTAAAAAATAATAATTATTTGCTTAATGTTTAATGATGATGAAACCATCACTTCTCGATTTTAATTATCTTCTAAGCTTGGTCAAGGATGATTGGGTTGCTAAGGCACCAATATCTGTAGTGGTCTTACCCTCCAGCAATCGTTTTAACGGGGTAACAACCGTTGACTGATTAAGGCCTTCAAAAGATTCATCCACCTAATATAAGATGAAGGTCGATTAAATTTCTTAAAACAAATGTAAGTAAAATATATAAAAAAATAAAGCTATATACCTTTGAGCCACTTCACAGGCTCTATCAAACAATAAAGCAAGGTCGGTATCAGAGTCCGACTCCTATAAAAGATAGGATCTTCCAAATCATTCCCTCAGGAGATCCGGACCCATTTTTTTCTGATCCTTCGAGAAAAAGATTCATTCTCTTCATAAAAAATAGGAGGTAGAACCAATAAAGATTTCTTTTTCGATTCATCCCTGGCCTCATTCAAGAATTGTTTTTGATCCAATCCGTAGGAATCAATAGAAAAGGCAAATCCCTTATGATACACCAGATCCGACTCGGTTATTGATAGAGTGAATAGATCTGCCATTTCTTGAAATCTCTCTTCTGATTCAAAATCGTGGTGTAACGTGTATCCTCCACTGTTCCGGTCATGGAATAGATGCAATAAATCCAAAAATGGATTTTTGTTCAAGAATGAAATCTTATTGGAACTGTCCATATCCGGTTCATCCTTCAGAACCCTATCACACCCTGGATTTGATGAAATAGGATGAATTGAGACAGTATTTTGTAAATACGTAATTATCTTAAATATATTAATCATTTCTTTATTTTCCGATCGCCTAGAAGGGGCAAAAGAAAGATCTTGATGTTTCTTCAACAATTTCTGATCTCTAGTGGACCTCTCAGTAGGATTCGAACCCAGATGAAGTTCTGACCATCTAGCAGAGAAAAAAGAACGAACGGATCTTGTAGGATTCCCAAGAAATTCTTCGATTTCTTCTGGAAGCAGATGATTAATCATCTGCTTCTCACGTTCCGTGAATAGCCGAGACATTGAGGAATATTCCTAAAGACATTTTGAGAATCGGTCTGATTCTATCTCTGTTCCTTCCATTTGAAGAAAGGAAGGATCCCAAAGAATCGATCTTTTTTTTAGTTGTTGAATCTCTTTTTGATTGATCAATGTGTGATATTCCAAATCCTCATTACTAATGGAATCCAAATAATCTCTGGATGGATCAGAAGACCCTTTCAGTTGGCTAGAATCCGTTACTTGAACGAAACTAGATCTTGTGGAATCATATTGAATATTTGACGATACATTTCGTACCTTTCTAAAAAACCGATCCTTGTTTACCAACCACACATTGTCTAACCAAATCAAATTCTCTCTCGATACGTTCCTTAAAAAATCCGATTCATGTGGATTCTACCCCCAACTAAGGAAGAAATCTTGGCGGAATTGCCACATATGAAATTGAGCACAATTTTGCAAAGAAATAGCCCACTTGTTTCTCCAGAAGAGATGGGAAACATGCTCAATATCATTTGATTGAATAGTTTACCCAGCCCCTTGTTGTTTGAAGAAACCCTCCCCTTCAATTGGTATTTTTTCACGAAAAGCAGACATGAGATAAGAAATCCAGTGTTTCACTAAGATTTCGAATAGCGGTCCCGAATTCAAGTTGAATCTATTTCGCCTCTTTCTTAGAGAAAGACAATCAAACAATTCCCAATGATGGTCTTTGCGGATTGGATCATCCATATAATATACAAAAAGAAACTCCAGATATTTGATATCTTTCTCTTTGAATAAGATCTCAATTCTAGCGACGGTTTCATTAGATATCTTACAACTAGAATCCCACTTTTTTCCGATCCAGTTCCTCCACCACCGCGAGCCTCAGTTAGATTCAGGCATGCTACACTTTTTAGTTATTGGGAGAACCCAAGTATTCTCTTTTGGATTTAGGAAACAACTCTCAGAGATCTTTTTTCCTTTTGGAAGATACAGGAGCGAAACAATCAACCTGTTGATATTGGAAGACCTAACGGATTCTTCCAATGTATCATTTCTGGGTCCAATGGAATTCATAGGTATAGGAAAAATCCCTCTCAAATAGAGATTTTTTCTTTCGACCATATTTCGATTGTTTATACGATATATAAGGACTGCTACTACAAAGAGTATTACACCCTTGATCGTGAAATATCGATTGCTTGTTGACCCCTATGAATTGCGTGAAAGTAGGATACTCCAAATTCAGGGGTCAAAGAGTTTTAGAAAACGTTCTTGGTGGAAAAAAATGTGAATGAAAGATCCCACTGAATTGAATTTGGTCCATGAATCTAAGAAATAGTGAGAATTGATGTCCTTTCATTGATTCCTTCTAAATTGCATTGATTTATCCTAAAGATTTCGTTTCAATTGGAATTTAGTTATTCACCGTGTACGAGGATCCCCGCCAAGCATCCATGGCTAAATGGTTAAATAGCCCAACTCATAATTGGTGAATTCGTAGGTTCAATTCCTACTGGATGCACGCCAATGGGACCCTCCAATAAGTCTATTGGAATGGGCTCTATATCAATGGAATCTCATCATCTATACATAACGAATTGGTGAGGTATATTCATATCATAATATATGAATAGTAAGAACTAGCATTCTTATTGAGACTAGAACTCATAGGGAAGAAAATAGATTTATGGATGGAATCAAATGTGCAGTATTTACAGACAAAAGTATTCGGTTATTGGGGAAAAATCAATATACTTCTAATGTCGAATTAGGATCAACTAGGACAAAAATAAAGCATTGGTACACCATGAAATAAAACAAAAGCCAGGATGAAGATTAGGCACTCCAAAGCACCTGCACCATGAGATCCATAAACAACGCATCCAAGACCCCTGGAGACAAAGCAAACTATTTCAACACAAAATGATAAAAAAATTTCCAAAAATATTAAAAGAAAAATACACATAGAGGCCACCAGAAGTCCAAACCCAAAATATTGAACCAATGATTATTATACTTATCAAAACTCATATTTAAAATAAGAAAAGAATGGAAAAGAAGAGGCATATAAAATCAAAAATGATTGTTGACTTACAAAATTATTAATGATTTAATTGCTGCAAAGAAAATCTAGCGTTTTAAATAAAGACATCAAAATAGCATGGCCACGTCAAAAAGATTAGCATACATCGCTAATCTACCAACATGTGGATTTCATAGTTTGCATCAATTTATGCATAATCTTTCCTCTACTTGAACAATAAATTTAATAAGTAGCAATGCTAATGTAAACTTCTGTTAAGCTCATATGCGAGCTGAGAGCTCACTGATTTGGAGAAAAAGATAGCCATGCCAAGGACCTTACCAACGAGGATTCTCTGATTGAGGCCGGGCTATCAGCGCCTAGGTCATAACGTTGCACCAGTGCCCTTCCCGCAATAAGTAGAAATTATATGGTAAGCTTATTTTCGATTGCCTGGTTGCTTGACACTGATATTTTTTCTTTTGTCTTTAGGCAAGAAGGTTCGCCAAGAAAGAGCTTAGGAAATGAGGTCGTTTGAGGAAGTTAATGCCACATTGGAGAAAAAAGGGCTGAAGAAATGCCAGCGGGAGAAAGCAGCGGGCAAGAAGGTTGCGCCAGAGAGTTGAGCTTTCCCTTACTCCTCGGGGCTTTTCTTCTAACTCATTGTCCCTTGTTTTGGCGTTAAGCGGCGAAGAGGTATCAACAAAGGAGTGGGGGACCTTGGATCTGCTTGCAGACAATCTGTTCATCCCCGTTCAGCCAAATCGGCTAGCTGACCTGGAGAAACTTAAAGACAAGAGACCCAAGGCCTTGCTCCATTTTAATCTTGCCAAGAGACCGCTCGAGAAGCAGGTGGAGGGGTTGCCGGGGAACGTCACTAACACCATGAACGATGTGGCCAGGAGTTGGTCGAAAAAATGGGATAAATATGTGACCTCCATGTCCCTCCTCGAAATTCATCAGGCGAATGCGGTCATGCGGGGCCGTTCGGCCATTCTGGACCAGCACGCTGAGGCTCGCCTTCGTAGGGTCATCAGTGACACCAAAAAGATGACCCAGGAAGCAGGCGAGCTGGCCTTGAAGGAGAAAGAGCAGGACCTTGCCATTTCCAATGATGAGGCCGCTATGCTGAGGAACAAGCTGGAGGCCTCTAGGAAGAAGATTGAGAGGCTGGAGAGCACGCTGGTGACTGAGAGGTCAAATCACGAGTAGGCCCTTAAGAAGGTGGAAAGTAGGGCCGCGTCTGAGGAGCTGGTCGGCTATAAGGAGGTGGTGGCCAGGTACAAGGCCTCAGAGGAGTTCAAGCAGGCCAATCCTGACTGTACTATGAGACAACCAAGGAACTTCTTGGAGAGATCAAGAAATCTCAGCCTGAATACGACCTGGCTTTCCTTCAGGAGTAGGTAGCCAAACTCAAGCAAGATTGTGGGTATGAAAGCTGGGATGACGAGGACGCTGAGGCCATCGCTCCTGCTAGCAAGGAGGTTGAGGTTCCTGCCCCAAAAGACCGGACCTGAAGTCCTTCGCTTTTGTCTTTGAGCTTGTGTTGTAAATCCTTTATATGAATGGAGAAGATTTTTTTCGCACAACTGTATATTCTTTCGAATAATTTTGTAGCTTATTATTTCTCACATTTACTTGTACAATCCTCGGACCAAAGTTTTAGAACGCTTAACCAGAAGCTCGTTCTAGTTTAGGTCGTAGACAATGGGTTCGAGTGAGAGTGCGTGCCAGTGTTATGCCGCTAAACTAGAAGTCGATTCTAGTTTTAGTCGTGTGACCGATAATCTCAAGTGTTAGGTCGCTAGCCAAGGGCTTGCCTCAACTTTGGTCGTTGACCCGTGGACTTGGATGTGAGGTCTCTGACTGACAAGCCAAATCTTTTTAGACCAGTGTTAGGTCACTGGTAGGAAGTTTGTTCTTGCCTAGATCGCGTACCCTTACTCAGCTGTAGATTTACCTTGTATGGGGCCATGGAGAAGTAAGGACGTAAGTATTAAACAAACTAGACAATCGTTAGAAACACATGGTTTTAGAGTTGATACCTGGCTATTGATAATACTTCTTCAGATGCGCGTTCCAAGGGTGCATTAATTCATCCCCATGCTTGTCTTCGAACTCGTAAGCCCCATTTGATAGGACTCACTTGACTCAATAAGGACCTTCCCAGCTGGGACCTAAGGTCCCTGAAGCTGGCTCCTTAAAGGAAAGGAAAACTTTGCACAGGACGAGGTCGCCAACTTCAAACCGGCAGACTCTGACCCTGGCGTTGTAGAATTTGGCACATTTTTATTTATATGCAGCATTTCTGATATCAGCCAATTCCCTTTTTCATCAATAAGATCAAGCTCGTTAGTAAGGAGCTTATTGTTCTCTACCTCATTGTAGTGGGCTACTCTGGAAGTAGGGACCTCTAACTCAATGGGGATCATAGCCTCAGCTCCATATGTGAGGGAGAAAGGAGTTTCCCCAGTCGCAGTTTGGCAGGTCGTTCAATAGGACCACAAAACTGCGGAGAGCTATTCGGCCTAGCCTCCCTTCAGAGCCTCCAAATGCCTTTTCAACGTTTGCTTGATGATTTTGTTGACGGCCTCAACTTGTCCGTTGGCTTGTGCATGATGGGGCATAGAATAGAAATTTTTTATGCCCAACTCTTCGCAAAATGACCTAAACCTTACGATATCAAATTGCTTGCCGTTGTCCGTGACTATAGCGTTTAGGACCCCAAATCTGCAAACAATTGATTTCCAAATGAAGCTTGTTGTCTTTTGTTCTGTGATGGTGGCGAGAGCTTCAGCTTTTACCCATTTTGTAAAGCAATCAACAGAAATGATGGTGAACTGAGTCCCTTCTTTGCATTTAAAGAGTGGGCTGATGAGATCTATCTCCCACTTGGTGAAGGGCCATGGTCCTGTGATTAAGGTTAACTCTTCCAAAGGGCTCCTAATCAGGGGAGTGAATCTTTGACACTTGTCGCAGGCCTTGGTGAAGTCAATTGTGTCTTTTTAGACACTGGGCCAGAAGTATCCCTGCCTTAGGATTTTGTGTGCAAGGGCCAGTCCGCCCGAGTGGTTACCATAGACTCCAGAATGTACTTCCTCCAAAACAGCTTGCGCCTCAGCGTGGTTGAGACACCTTAGCAAAGGTACGGTGAAACTTCTCTTGTATAGCTTTCCATCAATTAGCCAGAATCTGGCAGATCAATGTCTCAGCTTTTTGGCCTCCACACCTAGAGGGGCCACTTCCTCATTTAACAACTGGATGATATGGTCCATCCAGTTGCTTGAGGGGCTAACTTTCGCTGTTGCTACCTTGGCTTTGTCAATGGATGAGGTCGCTAACTCACTAATTGGGATGCTACCTTATCCAAGGTATCTGCATGGCTATTTTCAGCTGTTGGGATTCGCGTGATCTCGAAGTGATCCAGATCATTCAACTCTTCCAGTAGTCTACTCTGATATCGGGAGAGCTTTTCGCCTTGTACCTCATAGACACCACTCGTTTGGTTTACTACGAGCTGAGAGTCACTCTTGATGACTAGCCTTTTGATGCCCATTGATTTTGCCATGCTAACCCAGCCAAGACCGCTTCGTATTCAACTTCGTTGATTGTCGCGCCAAAGCCAAACCTAATAGCTTGGCAGTAATAATTCCCAGTGGGACTGACGATGATAATTTAGGCTCCAAAAGCGTGGCTCTTGGAGGATCCATCGGAGTACAGTGCCCAAGTCAAAGGTTCCGCGCCATTGAGGTTGGGTTCAGCGGGAGTGAGCTCAGCTATGAAGTCAGCTAGGACCTGTCCCTTCATAGCGGTCTTTGGTTTGTAGTTGATGTCGTACTGACTGAGTTCTACAGACCATTTGATCAAGCGATCTGATAGGTCGGGTTTTTGAAGAACTTACCTTAGAGAGCATTTATCAGGATGTCGATTGTGTGCTTGAGGAAGTAAGGCCGCAGCTTCTTGGAAGCGACTACGAGAGCTTAGGCGAGCTTCTCCATGGGAGGGTATCTGAGCTCCGTAACGTGTAAAGCATGGCTTACATAATAGACTGGGAGCTGAGACTGTCCTTCTATTCTGACCAAGACCGCGCTGATTGATGATTCTGAAATGGCCAGATATAGACACAGCGTTTCCCCTGGTAAAGGTTTGGATAGCAGAAGAAGAGAGGAAAGGTGCTCCTTCAACTTGATGAAAGTGAGCTGGCACTCCTCTGTCCACGCGAACTCTTTCAATTTCGTGATGGCCTCGAAGAATGGCTTGCACTTGTCTGTAGACCGTGACACGAAATGACTTAGCGCGGCTATTCGTCCTGCGAGGCGTTGAACCTCCTTTACTGATTTGGGAGGCTCCATGTCAAGAATAGCCTTCACTTTTTCTGGGTTCGCCTAGATCCCTCTCTGATTCACTATATAGCCTAAAAACTTTCCAGAGACTACTACGAAGGAACACTTCTTGGGGTTGATCTTCATCTTGTAACTTCAAAGGTTTGGAACATTCAGGAGAGGTCCTCGATGTGTTGTTCTGCTTGAAGGCTTTTGACGAGCATGTCGTCGATATAAACCTCTATAGTTTTGCCAAGCTGGTCCTTGAACATGGAGCTTAGTAGCCGTTGGTAAGTGGCCCTGGTATTTTTCAATCCTAATGGCATCATCTTGTAACAATAGAGTCCCCAGTCAGTAATGAACAAGGTGTGCTCCTCGTCAGCTGGGTGCATAGGGATTTGGCGATAACCGAAATAAGCATCCATGAAGCTCAACGATCATGACCGACTGTGGCATCGGCCGTTTGGTCAATTCTAGGCAAGGGAAAACTGTCTTTGGGACATGCTTTGTTTAAGTCTGTGAAATCAATGCAAATTCTCCAGCTCTCGTTGTTCTTCTTGACTAGGACTGAATTAGCTACCCACTGAGGATACAGCGCTTCCTTTATGAACTTGTTCTCCCATAGCTTGTCCACCTCCATGGCTAAGGCCTCATATCTTTCACCGCTGAGAGGTCGTCTTTTTTGCTTAACAGGTTTGGCCTTAGGATCAATATTGAGCTTGTGGCAGACGTTCTTTGGATCGATCCCCTCTATATCCTCATAGACCCAAGCAAAGACATCCAGATTTTGTTTCAAGAATTGGATGAGCTGGGTCCTCATTGGTTCTTTCAGCTTTACCTCGATCTAAGTTCAACCTATGGCTTTGTGTCACTCAGCTTATGGTTTCGAGCTCGTCACCCGAGTGAGCTTGTGCTCCGGGGTTGCTAACCCTTGGGTCAAAGGTGTAAATTTCCAGGAGAGGTTTTATGCCTGTGACATGTTTCGGGTTGGATTCGGGCGAGGTTGTTTGGCTACCGCGTATGATGGCAGTCCCCTGATGGGTGGGGAACTCCATGGTGAGGTGGAATACGGAGGTTGTGGCCCTAAGCTCATATAGGATGGGGCGTCTCAGTATGGCATTGTAACCTAAGGCACGTCCACTATAAAGAAGTCCGCGAAAATTCTTATGGTGCGCGTCTCGTCCCCTATTTCCACAGAGATGTGACCTGATACTTGGCCTCCACTTGATCTCCGGTAAAGCCTTGAAGTTTAGCTCCACAAGGCTTGATGGCCTTTTGGTCGATCTCCATTTGTTGGAAGACGCTCCAATAAATAATGTTCACGGTGCTACCGCTATCCACCAATGTCTTGTGGATCTTAATACCTGCGACTGTCATGGTAAAAGTTAGGGCGCTCACATTGGGGTTAAGTTGGCTGCTGGCATATGTGTCTCGTAGGGAGAAGGAGCTCATTTGAGAGGGGGAAAATGCTTCTCAGGTGAGTGATAGCAAATCCGGGCTTTACTCACAGGACCTCGCCTCTGTCCGCCAGAACCCTCCATGTCAAGGCCTCCGCTGCTAAGCATACGGCCTCGGTGGGAGGTTAGTTCTGTGGAGCTCGGGCTTCGAGGTCCACTAGGGGATGAGCTTGCGTGTCCAGCCTTTGGCAATTTTCTCTATGTTCGCCCAAGTATCCTTGCCCAATTAGCCACTCGATCTCACGCTTACACTTTAGATACCTGCAGTCGTTCGTACTATGTCCCACGACCCTGTGATACCTATAGTATTTTGATTGATCCGAGTTCTTCATCTGCCTTTTCACGGGCTTTGGTTTGAGTAAAATTTGGTCGCCATTTTGAAGGTCAAAGATATATTCCGCAGACTCATTGAAGGCGGTGACCGTCCTCGTTGGGGTGGACGGTCCGTGGTCCTCCCTCTAGCTGGAAGGTTCTCCTCTAAGGTCGCGTAGTCATTTCCTTGTTACACCTATCTTACGGGATTGTTGAAGGATGGACCGAGTACCTCGAAGAACCTGTGGATTGACCTTCTTTTTTTATAGGTGGCTACTTGACCGCTGAGGCTCAGGCGACTTCGGCCTCTTCGTGCCTTGCCCAGGCCATGGAGCTAACTCGGGGTGAATGTAGCTTTCGGCCGCATCCCTAAAGGGATCTGGCGCGGCCGCCATGTTAGGGGCTGGCCGGCCGGACCCTTGCGTCGAGACGTGGCTCAGCCCTCTGTTGACGCGTTTTCCTGGGGAATTCACCCTCTTTGCGGGTATTTTATTGCCTTGTTGGGAAGTTAGCAGGTTGTGCTATTGCAACCATCGTACTTCTTCGATGAGGGCCTCCGCTTGTCGCCGGGAAGTTCCTATAGCCGTAGCCGGCTGTGAGGAGCCGGCACTGGCGGTGCCCCGGTTTTCGCGGAACCTGGGAGGTAGTCTGACATTACTAGTTCTTATCTTTTGACTCTCAGAGCGTCTTCCACTCATTTCTTTTTACCAGAGGTTAGATTTCACTAGATATTTGCTTTTCACAACTTTCTGTAAGTTTCCCACAGACGGCGCCAATTTGTTGATGCCAAATTTAGCTTTCGACTTAACAAACAAGATTCATATTTGCGGGAAATTCTTTTGAATCAGTATGAGCGATAAATGCAGAGAAAGCCAAGGATGTTTGTGATAAATGGAAGACCATAATGTGTAGAAGACAAGAAGAATGAGGTTATGGGTGTCGAACCCTTTCCCATATCTGTTTGCCTCTATTTATAGTGTACATTTGCCCTGTGCTTGGGAGTGATGATTACACACATTTAATGTGACCCCATATGAATGACACAAGGGTCTAATCGACTGAGATTAGACCTTCACCTTTTGACCATCGGTTATCTGAACTGCGTATGGGATAAGTAACCTCCACATTGCATTTAATGCTGGGGTCCCATTAGCCGAAAAGGTGTTGTTTTACCTGGATCCTTTACAGGTGGTGCCCGCAATACCATGCAAAATTATCAAGATGCAATGGCTATTTGTAAATGGGCTGGATATCCTGACCTATTTATCACTTTACTTGCAATTCTAAGTGGCCGGAGATTGCCCGTTTCGTCGAAGATAGAGGGCTTCGTCCTGAAGATCACCTAGATATTATCTGTAGGGTTTTCAAGGTTAAGTTTGACCAATTAATTGCTGATCTGAAAAAAAATAAGCACTTTGGAGAAGTCAAGGCAGGTACTTTTAAAACTTTAAATTAAATTGTTGTATTTTTTTGTTTTTTCTTTTCGTATTTTTATTGTGTTATTGTCTTAATCTTCTTATATCTTATGATGTTTCGGTCTTTTCTAACAGTTATATGTACTATTGAGTTTCAAAAGCGTGGTTTGCCCCATGTCCATATATTGTTATGGCTTACTCAAAAATACAAGCTTCCTACCCCGGCGGACATTGATAGAGTCATATCAGCTGAAATTCCAGATGAAAAGTCAGATGAGAGGTATTACCAATTAGTTAAGGATTTAATGGTCCATGGCCCATGTGGACATTTGAATCACAAATCA
The DNA here is from genome assembly GCA_963692815.1 of Nyctanthes arbor-tristis. Taxonomy (NCBI): domain Eukaryota; kingdom Viridiplantae; phylum Streptophyta; class Magnoliopsida; order Lamiales; family Oleaceae; genus Nyctanthes; species Nyctanthes arbor-tristis. Next base: position 12,617 of record CAVNYN010286251.1, on the reverse strand, counting down.
CCCTGTATGGTTAATAGTCATTGCACGAAACATTTTCCAAAAAAGTTTGTTGAGTTAACCACTATTGATGAAAGTGGTTATCCAGTATATAGGCTCGCAAATAATGGTAGGAAGGTAGAGAAAAATGGGATTCTGCTTGACAATTGATATGTCATTCCTCATAACCATGATTTGTTGATGAAATATGGAGCTCATAAAATGTTGAATGGTGCAACCAGTCCAAGTCCATTAAATATCTTTTCAAATATATCAACAAAGGGAATGACCGTGTAACTGTGACGTTTTGCCAGAATACTGATGGTTCTACCGAGAACGAAATTGATGAAATAGACATGTACTATGACTGTTGGTATATCTCTACCTGTGAAGCTGCTTGGAGATTATTTGGGTTTAACATTCATTAATGGAATGTATCTGTTGAACGGCTGGGATTTAGATCGGCAGATGAGCAAGATGTGTTTTATGATCCAAGTGATTCAATTGATGAAGTCATTACTCGATTGTCTGTGCACCAAAGTAAGTTATTGGCATGGATGGAAGCAAATAAAAAGTACCCTGATGTGAGGAAATTAACATATGCTGAATTTCCTATGAAATTTGTTTGGAAGTGAAACACTAGAGAATGGGTGGGTACCGAGAAAACTTCATTTTGCTGTTGGGAGAAATTACTTTGTTCGTCCTGGGACTGGAGAAAAGTATTATTTGAGAACACTTCAAAATTTTGTTCGGGGTGCAACAAGCTATGATGAGTTGAAGTTTTATGACGGTGTATAGTATCAGACATTTAGAGATGCGTGCTATGCTCGAGGCTTGTTGGAAGATGATAGAGAATATATAGATGGGATAGCTGAGGCAAGTCATTGGGGGTCAGCTCATTCTCTGCAGACTTTATTCACGATGTTATTGTTATCTAACTGTTTGGCTCGGCCAGAATACGTTTGGGAAATGTGTTGGCAATATTTGTCTGATGATGCCTTTTATAATCAACGAAATGTTCTATAGCAACCAGGTATTTTTCTTCCAACTTTAGATTTTGTTTTTAATATTTCCTATTTGTTGTTGTAATATAAAATGTCTGGCTATTAGTCTTTGATGTCATGTAATAGTATATATTGTGTCTGTTTTTCAGTTTAGTACTTACTGTGTATAATTTTTTATTTTCAAATCTTCAATTGACTAATGAAGAGTTACAAAATTATGCTCTTGTGGAAATCAAGAAGATGCTCTGTATAAGAGGAAAGAGTCTTCGTAATTATCCTACGATACCATTTCCAGGGGAAGTTTATTTTTCAGAGGAACATAATAGTTTGATAAATGAAGAGCTACGATATGATAAACAAACTCTGGCGAAAGAACATGCTGAGCTCCTTTCTCAGCTCACAGATAAGCAGCAAACTGTATATGATACAATTATCGAGTCTGTTAACATGGACTTGGGTGGTATGTTCTTTGAATATGGTCCTGGAGGAACGGGAAAGACATTTATTTGGAAGACATTGTTAGCAGCTTTGAGGTCGAAAGGTGAAATCGTTCTTAATGTCGCTTCGAGCGGTATTGCTTCTCTTCTTCTTCCGGGAGGTAGAACAGCACATTCTAGGTTTGCAATACCTCTAAACCCAGATAAGTATTCTACTTGCAATATATCTCTAGGGAGTCCATTGGTTGCTTTGATAGCAAAAGCAAAGTTAATCATTTGGGATGAAGCTCCAATGATCCACATGCATTGGTTTGAAGCTCTTGACAGGACAATGCGAGATATTCTACGAGATCATAATCTACTGAGTGACGATCAGCCATTTGGGAGGAAAACGGTTGTATTAGGGGGGATTTTCGTCAGATCTTACCAGTCATTCCAAAAGGTAGTAGGCAAGATATTGTGCATGCGACTATTAACTCATCAAATTTATGGAATCATTGCAAACTATTGAAACTTACGAAAAATATGAGACTTCAGCGAGTAGAATCTGTGGATGAATCCTTAGAGTTGAAGACGTTTTCTAATTGGATTGCAGGTATTGGTGATGGCATTGTAGGTGGTATTAATGTTGGTCATTCCACCATCGATATACCTAATGATCTGCTGTTATCATATTCTAGTGATCCAATTACAGCGATTGTTAATTTTACGTACCCTAATTTCATGGTTGATGGAAGTGATCCTACTTATTTGAATGGTAGAGCTATACTAGCACCAACTAATAATGTGGTTGAAAGGGTTAACAACTATATGGTGTTGCAGAATCAAACTGATGCGAAGACATATCTAAGTTTTGACTCTGTGTGTAAATTTGATTCTAACAGTGATTTGATGCAAGATCTTCACACACCAGATTTTTTAAATGGGATCAGATGGTCAGGAGTTCCTAATCATGAGTTATGTTTGAAAGTTGGGGTTCCAGTTATGTTGTTGCATAACATTGACCATTCTGCTGGGCTGTGCAATGGTACAAGGCTTTTAGTTACAAGACTTGGAAGTCATGCTATTGAGGCCAAGATTTTATCAGGAGCTAATGCAAGTGAGAAATTCTTTATTCTGAGATTATCATTAACTCCTTCTGATGCAAGGTTACCTTTCACTTTTCAGAGGCGACAGTTTCCATTGATGGTTTCGTATGCAATGACTATCAACAAAAGTCATGGACAGTCACTTTCACATGTCGGTATGTACTTGCCAGGACCAGTCTTTACTCATGGAAAGTTTTATGTCAGTGTTTCTAGAATTACCAGTCAATAAGGTCTGAAATTATTGATATGTGGTGATGATGGTGGTCGAGCAAAATCTACATTAAATGTAGTATATAAGGAAGTATTTTGAAATTTATATTAGGATAATTCTTATTTATTCAGTGTTTACGAATACAATATTTAATATATAGTTTTGTTTTATGAATTTATATATTGAATCACTACATTAGCTTAATTTATGTGTTTAACCACAATACACTACAGAAAATCACACTTATATGTACTTAGTATATATGAGTCGCATTTTTATACCAGTACTAAAAAATAATATGTTTGGTAATCCCCCCCGGTATTTAAGAAATAATTTGTTTTGTAATCTCCCGTGCATCGCACAGGCGAAAATCTAGTGATCAATAATGATAATTAATTCATAGTCATAAGATAAATCACATGCATATCACTAGGGGAAATTAGCTTTTTACCCTGAAGTGTTTATGATGACAGGAAAACCTATAATTAAAAGTCTTTTGCCCACGACTTTTAAATTGTGGTTAAAATACTTGTTTTATGTACACCCAGAAGAGTATAAACGACAGTAATTACTTTAACCGTAGCAATTGATCTAATTATTGACAACGGTTATTTCCTCCACGGTAAATAAAATTATTTTTCCCCACATCTATCTATTTGTTGTTGTTAAAGACTAGTAATAAATAAAATGGAAAAATTAATTGCTTCTTCTAAAATATACCCGGGGAAAGCGTAATACCATCCCGCTCAAAACTTTTACCCAAAATCAAAACCCAAAGATTTTCTCCTTTGCCCTAATCACCCAAAAATCTGTGTATTCATCACTTTCTTCTTCTCTACCCGTAATCTCCTTTCGTCATGTTGAAGGTTAGAATATTTTCTCTCACTGGTGCGCTTCTCTCCAATCACGAATCATCTGCTGAGCTCCAATTGTCCGATTCATCACTTAAATGTAAGTAACGTTTTGTGAATCCATAGGCTGCTCTTAGGAATTCATAGGTTGCTCTTTTGAATTCTTTTGATATATATATTTTTTCGGTTTAATATCAAGCCATATCTCCACTTGATCAGTTGAAGCTGAGAAGCTGATTGTTGCATAATTTCTTCTTAAATCAGTCTACACTTCTCAGCTGTACAGGAAAACCCCTGCCTATTTCATATTCAAAGCATTGGAGTACTGCAATCACAACTTCTATAAGAGACGTCTCTGTCTCATCTCTCGTTTTTGCTCCAAAAATTTGTCATAACTCTTTTTTTTTTTTTTTGTTTATGCAATAGAAGCAAAATTTTATTGATTTTGTTCTTTTTTTTAATAATTTTTACCCGCTTTATTTAACTTCACTGGCACACCCCGCCTCAGGCCATCCTGCTAGACTTGACATGTGGTGTGCACTGACGAAAGATACCAGCTTAACCTGAACCCCGCTAGGGTAAACTGAAAACTTGACTTGAAGCTTCATAAACTTTTGGACTAAAATGATTTTATAAAAATGTTGACAGAGTTCCCTCTGTAAATTGGACATATCCAACTTGAAAATATAAACAACTTCATCAAAACAAATCCTATAAAATGAAATAGATATGCTTTTTCCTTCAACAAATTAACCAATCACTAAGATATGAAATTGGAACACTTTTTAACATATTTAAACTCAAAACAATTATCAATAACCAAATGCATGTAAAGAAATTCAATTGCGTGGAGTTTAAATGATCTTGAAAACAATGACTCATCAAAACTAATAATTTCCAACCATGATTAACACATATGTTAAAAGTGTAACGGAAATATTTAAATAAATGCAATATAATAGTGGCTGGCTGAGAACTCCACACGCAATCCAATAGATGCTTAAGCCCGATCCTCCCTATAAGAAAGACATTATAAAATATATGAGCTGGTAACTCATTGAGTGGGTAAGTTCACAAATACATATATATAACTTTCCATGTTTTTTATTTCTGAAAATCTATTGAACTTTATAATACATAGATACAACTTAAAAGCCGAATTATAAAAAAAAATGCTTTGTAAACATCTTCCGAGTTTGAAATATTAGTTTAAATAATATTAAAGCTTCATACCCTGATAATAGTGCTGAAATCATATAAGTGCAAGACGATAACATTTTGCTAAAAGTGCTACAATTGAGTTTAAAACTGATATCTGAATCATGTAATCTGAATATTTTAACTGTAACTGAGTTCTGAAAACTAAAATCTGAATAGCTAGCTGAAAATTTAGATATGTACGGATAACTGGAAAATTCATACTAAAGGTACGTCTAAGCAGTAACACACATGTACAGAGTAATCTCCAGGTACAAGTCATACTATTCAGAACTGAGTGATAATAATAACTGAGTAACTGAATAACTAGTCATACGCGCGCAGAGCAAGCCCCAAAGGCTACCACCACCATACACGTCCCAAAGTCTATGTGTGTATGGCGATGGGTCCCAAAGACCTATATATATATAACTTGTCATGCACCCTGGAACGCATTACACAATACAGAACGGGTAAATCACTGAACTTATTAATACACCGTAGAACTAATCACATGATTCAGAGCGGGTAAAGATCACATAGGTACTTTGGTGGTTTTGAAAATAATTCTTATAATATGCTTTTATAAATATTTCATAACATAATAATATAAATTCTTTTCCAAATATTTATTCTCATGTTGTAAAACATTTCATATTGCATAATAATGATAATAACATGATTTTCTTAAAATCGAGATTCGATAAAAACAATAAAATATTTCATGAAATGCTATAATAGTGAAATCATGCTTAATACTTGGAAAAATCATTTTCCCTTTTAAAATCTCACTTTATTAAACATAATAACATGATTAAGCATTTCATAGAATTTCCTATATTACCATAATAACGAAAACATGCTTAACTTTTAAAAAGTATAACATTTTAGGAACATAATAAAAAGCATGCTTAAAATTTGAGGAAAACATTTTTCCACTCATAGAGTTGATCATATAGCTAGCTCGATTAGCATGTATTTCCAACTGGCTCATCATCACATGAAATCATAATATAACAAATCCAATTTAATATCCAATGTCCTTGTCCGTAAAAGAAATATAATTCCACTTTAATTCTTAGACTCAAAGTCAATTTTCATATTAAATTTCAATCATTCAATTGTTGCCCATATAATTTCCAACTATCCTTCCACTTACAAATCCTGCGATGTCGTATGTCAAATGTCCAATAACGTCTCGTCTAAAATAAGTTCATCAACAATACAAACGATCTCATTTCACTTATTTCACTTAATTACTTTCAACTTAATAAATCAACACATGTATTAAATTTCCTTTATGTCATGAGCTATTTCTTTTCCTTAAGTTCACTTATTTCATTAACATATCATGTCCTCATCTCATAAACTGCTCAATAATATTGTCAAATAAAAATTAGCTACATAAATAAAATTCCCATAAACTTTTACTGTCAAGGTTCACCTAATATGAATCATTTAATTAATCCCAATATATTTTGTTTCCAACTTATCATTTTACCTTGTTTCCAACACCTCATATTCTTATATATCAAACAAAATCAACAACATACCAATAGAACTCAAAATCCCATTTATTCACTTTATCTATTCCCATTTCACTTAGTCCACTTCCTTAAGTGCTCACAATTTAATAAATCGACACATTTTTCCTTTATGTCATTATCCATATGTTCTCTATAGATTCATTTCAACTCCTTCATGTGATTATCCCAATTCCTACCAACCACGTGTTACATTTTTGATACACTTACATTCATACACAAGTAAAATGACTGTCAAATCCATTTCTTCAACATCTCATTTATACATATCTCATTTACCTTCAATTACCACAAACACTTTTTAACTTCAAATTACTAATTCTCAACCACATTATTCCATACTTTACTAATATATCATCATTAAATATCACATTACACAAAATCCCCAATTTCTCAATTTCTAGGGTTTATGAAAATCAACCCACAATATATAATAAAAGCTAAAAATTAAAACACATCATTTTTTCAAAATAAACATAAATTATTTAGCCACAAATCATAAGAATAAACCATAAATTTAACACCCATAAGAAAAAATTATAAACCCCTAAAATAACTCTTTCACTTACCCATATAAAATAGCACAAAGAAATCAAGAGCCCAAAGTCAAGCCACACCAACTATGTCAAAATTCCTCACTTCCTTCTCTTTTCCTTTCCTTTTTCTTGTTCTTTTCTTTCTTCTCCCCATTTTCTTCTTCTCTCGGCCGAAAGTAGATTCCCAGTGTATGTGTATGTTTGTAAATCCCAACTGCAAAACAAAAAATAATATATATAGATGTATATAGGAAAATTGTACACAAAGTCCCTAAAATTTCTTATGTGCTATAAGTTGGTCCTTAACAAAATTTTATTTACTTATAAGTCCTTTAACATTAAAACCTTCCTCTTAAATCCTTTGATAGCTTAGATTTTGACCCAAATAGTTTAATTTTAGCCTTGACTTGACTATTCAACTTTTGACTTTGATGGGTAAAAGTTGAACTTTGAAAATAGGAAAGCGGGTCGTTACATACACTATCATGACTGATTATGGTGGTAGCATTGTTCATGGTGAAGTATGCTAATAGTTGGTTCCTTTGTGCATAAGTGAACAGTGTATTTTAATTTCCAAAAAAAAAAAAAAATAGAAAAGAAAAACATGGAAGTATTCTTGTATCAGATGGCTTTTTTCCCCATGGCATAAAAAACTAAAAGACAGAACTTTGACCGATAAGTATGTATTTTAATGTTATTAGATGCTTGCTTTATTAGTGAATGACTTTATGTTATATTGAGATTCTCTCACTAGTAGACTGGTAAAATGCGGTGAAGAATTGTAAAATTTCCAAAAGATTATGCCAGATTTTACTTGACTTTGATGAGTAGTTTATATTAAATCAAAGATCTCATTTGAAGCCTGAAGCTATGTCAGTGATAACTCTACAGATTGTAGATTTCATTGGCAAAGGATTTAAATTTTAGTACTTTCAGAAACTGGATTTTGAAAGGAATTAGTGTGAAGTTACTAGGAAACCTTTTTAGTTGTTTAATGAAACAGGGTATAAGATTTCTTCAGAAAAGATGTCATTTTTAGTCCTTTTCTTTTCTCTCCGTTTCTTCTGTTTCTGAGAATAGATAATAAATTATGAATATCAATAGAATATTAATGCAATAGTCATTTTTGAATCTTGGACGCTTCAAAGATATATAAAGCTGAGAAATCAAGCTTGCCTTGATCCAACTTTAGTTTTTTGCTTAGCAATAATTACTTAATATGTATTACAGAGTTTTTAATTGTTCTACTTAATTGTAGTTCCAGATGTAATTGTTTTCGATGGCAGGTTGTAATTATGGTAGAATGCTGATAAATAGCTGCTTATATTAATCTGTTCATATCTGTTTTCACCAAGATAAATTTTTTCTTCTCTCCTTTGACATGCTTTCTGTGGTCAGGCATATATTCTTAGAAGTTCTATATGCAGGAGGACAAGTATTAGGAGCAAGGTCAGTTGTTAGAGCCCTATCTTGAGAGTATAGTTTCACCTCTAATGTCAATTGTCCGCTCGAGAGCTACTGAACTAACAGTAGCTCAAGAGGAAATTCGAGAAGTTATAAAGCCTTTATGCATCGTTATTTATTCCTTGGTAACTGTTTATGGATATAAGTCTGTCATCAAGTTCTTTCCCCATCAGTTTTCTGATTTAGAACTTGCGATCTCTCTTTTGGATATATGTCATGACAAAAATGCTGCAACATCATTAAGGCAAGAAAGTACTGGAGAGATGGAGGCAAAATGCATCATGTTGTTGTGGCTATCAAGACTTGTGTTAATACCTTTTGATTTATCTTCCGTAGACGCTAGTTTGGCCGATGAAAATAGTGTTAGAGCATATAAGCCACCTCCAATGGTGTTGAAGATTTTGGGGTTCTGTAAATATTATCTATCAAATGCAGGTCCAATGTGCACAATAGCTGGATTGCTACTCTAAAAGCTTTTGACACGCCCAGACATATCAAAGGCATTTACCAGGTCTCTCTTCATGATATGATGCGCCAGTTTTGTCAACAAATTAAATTGCATGATGAATCTGTGGACTTCATAGATTTAAAATTTTGATCTAAATGACAATATAGAAGAACTTATGCAATGTGGATGTGCAAATAAAGCTCAATTCTCACTAGTTAATGGCAGAGGTCAAGAAAACAATTACTGGAAATCCTCGATTCCCTCCTGCTGCTCATGTGTTATCTGATTAGTTATCTCTACTTTAAGGCTATCTTTTTTATTTAACCTTGACTTTACAACACATGATCTTCTTGTTTTCAGGCCCGTGGTGTCCCATAAAGAAATCAATCTTATTAACGTTTTCCCTTTATGATCCAAAAGATTCTCTCACTAGGAGACTGGTAAAATGCGGTGAAAAATTCTGCAAAGAGGTAATAGTAGGCTTGCTATAGGTTAATTTAGTGATTAATGCAAAATTTGTTAGTTCGTGTTACGTGGGTAGTATTTGAATTAGTTTGAATATGTTAGTTAGAATCTAGCTTACATCTATAACCCAGCATGAAGTTAGGATGCATAAATCAGTTAGAAGTTAGAATCTAGCTCCACCTATTAGTTTAAGCTCCATGAAGTCAAGCTTTTTTGTTTAGTATGCTGGTAAGTGGAGATTTGTTCTCCATCTTGAAGTCACCAGGAAATAAATTGTGTAGGATGTCCTATGTATGAAATGGAAAATGATATATCATCAAATTTATACTTTTAGATGTGACAAGATAGTTTCAATGAATCATATCTTTGAAGGATAATTTCTTTGTTCTCTGCTTTATCATCCAAATGATTTTTTTTTTTTGGTTTCAGCTGGCTCTTTTTGGTTGAAAACTTTTATCTGATTTGTTTTGGAGGATATTGCTTTATTTTTTTTAAATGTTTCATGGTAGAGTTTATGACTGACACGGTAAAGAAAGAAACAAATAACAATGGTGTGAATGTATACTACATAAAAGTATCCATAGCCTGTAGGAAACACATATAAAGGCCATATAGACTTTTAGGCTTTTGATTGAGAAGAGCATAGGCAACATTAATACTTCGTATTGTAAAGAAAGTATAAAATATTTTCAAGTTCTTAGTTGAAGTGCCTTACTAGTGTTATTTTCTTTGTTTCTAGATCTTCTTCTTGTATTTCTTGTTTGTTTTTAGATTGGGCTTTGGTTCCTTCTTTTTCTTGTTGAATTTCTTGTTTATTTTTATCAAAGTCAAGTTAATTATTTACTAATTATGCAATTTTCTTTTTCTTCTTTGGATATTCGAATAGTGAGCCTAAAGTGGTAGATGTGATCCTTTTTGAATGAAGTAATGTATGAAATCGGTGGACGAAGACCTCGTGATTTGCAAGAAATATAAAACTCCATTGGGTTGATTTATAAGTTTGCTAATTTTAATTTTGGAAAGTGATGATTACATTCCAACTTTTATTATGATTTTGTTGAAGCGAATTTATCTTTTGAAACTTGAATTGATTACTTAGTCATCTAGAAGCATGCTTGATTTGGCATTGAAGTTTAGTGTTTATTGACTTTTAATGATTTGTAGTAGCATGTATTGGCATTTATAATTAAGTCTTTTATTTTCAAATTGCTATGCCATGTAAATTTTACAAAAAATGAAAGATACTATAGTGACATATATTTATTAACTACGACAAATTAGCGTTGTAAAAAGGAAAATTGATTATATACATTTATTCACATGGTGGTATTTACAACCGTTTTATAACTATAGTTAAAGAGTTTATACACAACAATACATTTACAACAGTTATGTAATTGTTGTCAAAGAATATAAATATGACACTACATTTACAACGGCGGCATCACCTTTTTAAAAGAGTAAAAACAATGATACGTATAATATTATGAGGAAATTGGAAGAATTGTCTAAATTTGATAGGCCTTTTGGAAAGATATCTAAATTAACTAACATTTGCACCTATGGCAAAAATGACAATATGTAGTCAATAATGCCCTTACCTTAACTTGAAATTTACAATTTACAAAATGTTTGCCAAAAAAAAGAAAAAGATAAAAAGGTAAGAGAACACATTCAGTGGGAGCTAAAAATGAAAAACCAGAAGGCAGGAGAACACACAGATGATTCACAGGAGATTCAAACAAGAACCAAGAACCCGAAGCCCCAAATCCGTCGACGAAAAAATCGAACCCGGCTTGTAGCTGTTTATTATTTCTACTCCCTTCGGCAACTAGAAACCCAAAGCCCCAAATCCATCAAGCAAACGGTAAGAGCTTTTTCTTCTGATTTTCTACATGCAATGAGCACATGGCACATTAATATGAACTGTAATTTGCACCAAAATTTTATGGCAGATTAATAAACCTTGATTGTGAATTTTAGTATAGAGAGTTTTTATTTTTATTTTTTAAGAGTAAAAAATGGAGACTCGGAAAAAATTGACTTTCTCAATGTTGATTTCTTCAAGTAGTGGCAACAGGATCTAATCCTATTCAAATTACAAGGGGATGATGGATTGCAAGGTAACTTTCAACGGAACTGGGCTCTTCTATTTTATTATGGTAAAAAATCTACTTTCTTTTTGAGACAATGGATTCAGGATTTTGACTTCTATTCAAAATGATAAATCTTCTTTTATCCAAACTCTCTGGTTGAGACGAGGATAATCAGCATCTTAGTAGATGCTAGCTTGAGAGCATATCCAATGTTGATAAATGCCACTGATAAAGTAGGATCAAGTGAGAATTACCACTTGGGAAAATGAACGTGCTTTTTCTCATCTGATGTTGTTTATGTGGGATTTTATCATTGCTACTATGGGGCAGCCGGGCTAGCCTGTATATTGGCCATCATCTTGGATATTTTGCATGTCACCGATATTCTGACTAGACTTGAGTTGATGAAAAATTTACCAGAAACACCATAGGCAAATTGTGTTCTTGAGAACATTTCATTTTGTTATTATTAACTAATATATGAATCTATACTATATATTGAAGTGGCTGAGCTTCAACGGGTCCCACTTGCGGTTTCCCGCCCAAACTAAGCCAGCTACTCTACACTTTTTTTTTTTGGTAAATTTTTTCTTTTCATCAAACGTTTTTCTAGGCTGTGTATCACGCGGTTTTCTTGGGAAGGGGATCAATCACAAATGCATAGCAGCCACAATTACACGACTTCTTCTCTCTCTCTCTCTCTCTCTCTCTCTAAATTCCAATTTCTGTCGAAACGACAGCAGCTGCAAGAATTTTCAAAATCGCTGGCATATCTTGGAACGCGTTTCGGATTGGGTAAGCCTTCTCCTTCTTTACAGTTTATGTCTTCAGCTGCGATTGTTTTGCGATTTCCATAGGTTTTCAGCTGCCAATTTTTTTGTCCGATTCCTGACGACATCTGCAGGTGGCATAGAAGAGGAGGCGTCACCCGATTTTTCTCTTCCTTTCGTTATTTCCTTCCTGTGATTTCTACTAACTTGTGCTTTCCATTTCTTTCATTCTCTGCTTTTCTTTTTTTAATTATTATTTGCTTTTTCCGTCCTGCTTCTTTCCTTAGCTGATTCTTTATATAACATTTTCAAATTTTTGACAAGGGTTGCTGGACAAATTGTGGGCTATGAGGGAATTGGTGACCTTGCCAAAAATAATGGCAATACAGAAAGGGTTGATGAGAGAATAAGAAAGAGGAGCCTGTGATCCCCTTAGGCTAGAAGCTTTTTTCCTTCTTTTTTCCCCTTAAAATAATGTATATATCTTCAAGTTTTGTAAAGTACTTTTTGAACCCTCCTGGCTAATGTCT
>CAVNYN010286249.1:0-38734 GCA_963692815.1 Nyctanthes arbor-tristis | reverse complement strand
AATAGTGACACAAAATATGACTTTTTCTATATGTGACTTTTTTATTCAATGGTGACATGAGTGACTTTTTCTATATGTGACTTTTTGATTTAATGGTGACACGAAACATGACTTTTTGATTTAATAGTGACACGAAATGTGACTTTTTCTATGACTTTTTGATTCAATAGTGATACAAAATGTGACTTTTTAATTCAATGGTGACATGAAATGTGACATTTTTTATGTGACTTTTTATATGTGTAACTTTTTAATTCAATGGTGATACGAAATGTGACTTTTTTTATAAGTAACTTTTTAATTCAATAGTGACACGAAATGTGACTTTTTCTATATGTAATTTTTTAATTCAACGGTGACACGAAATGTGACTAATATGTGAATTTTTAATTCAATAATTATAGGAAATTTGACTTTTCTATACGTGAATTTTTAATTAAATATAGCTTTTCTTATATGCGATTTTTTAAGTGTAATTTTTTAATTAAATATAACATTTTCTACATGTGATTTTTTATATATTACTTTTCAATTAAATGTCTTTTAAATTTATAAGAATTTAATTAATTGCAAATCTTTATATAAAATTTTACAGTGTGTTCATTTTGAGGAGTTCTCTCGTGTATAAATGTGAGCCCACTGAAGTTTGAGCATCATTATTATTTGGGCCCTTTTTGTTTACTTTTGTTCAAAGAGCTGAAAGAAGCGTGCGCACCGTAATTTTGGACCTCACATTATTTTGGACGTATTTTTTAAAAATGATTTTTTTAAGAGGTATTTATGTAAAGTCCCCAAACGTAAATCAACATGTAAAGTATTTGAAATATTTCTCTTAATAAGTCAACCTTTTTAGGTGAAATCTCAAGCTTTTATATAGTATCAGAGCCTATTACACTCAAACAAGTAATTTGATCATGTTAAGACTTAAACGAGTCTTAATTTGATCAGAGCTGGTTACATGGAAACAAGTAATTTGATCATGTTAAGACTTAAATGGTTGTGTGGTGCTATAAAGTACCATATATATAGCGCTAGAACACCACTCCTTAAATGAGCACACGGATTATGAAACCCAAAGCCTTTACTGGGTCGGTTTTGACGGTTTGACTTTCAGGTATTTTTGGCGTCAAAAACCTACCATAAGCGACCAAACCAATTGGTTCGTCAGTTTTGATTGGTTTCAACCGAAAAACGCCCAGGCCTACATGAAAATCATTTTTTTTTTTTTTCACAAAAGTGGACGTTTGGAACGGTTCAAAATCTCACGTTGAACCGGTAAATCCTGAAGAAGTTTGTCGGGTCGAACAGTGTTGAAGAAGAGCGCGTGGTGTTTGGGGACATTTTCTTTTAGGGTTTAGTTGCACATAGTTTTGTTGGGTTACGTGAAAAAAAAATGTAAAGGAGGAGCTTTTAAGGAAGGCAATGGCTGCCAATCCGTCTCCATCTCTTTTTCACACACTCCCACCCCTTTATTGTGTGTAATAATGCCATTTCTGGTTGTTTGTTGCGTTTTTCATTTTCATTTACAATTTTATTTGACCTAATCACACGTTTTACTTTCTTACATTTACCCAGTGTCGACGATGACACATTAATATTCTTCAAATGTTATTAACAAATAATCATCTCGTACGTACACTCATCTTAGTGATGGGTTGACATATTTGACACTAACAAATAATGATAATGCATCTAATTTCCAGCAATATGTCAATTTTAGAGACAATATAAAACTCCAATTTTTTTTAAGAGATAATATGGGTTTCGTTTACGAAGTCCACAAATTTATATGGCAACACTTGATTTGAGGAAAAAGTGATTTGTCTTAGTGTTTTGTACATGTGGAGAAAAGTGAGAGGTACGTAGACTTCTCAATAGAGTTCGTGTTGGTTTTATAGAAAAATGATTATAATATTGGACTTGTCTTATATATTTGTATTTAATTTTTACATTATTGTAATTATTATGTAGCAATAATTTTGTTTAATAATAATTGGCGTGGACGTATTTGATGTCCTCATTATTATTATTATTATTATTATTATTATTATTATTATTATTGAATATTACAAGGGGAACAGTAGGGGTAGAGATTTGAACCTTTGATTAAGGTGTGCGAAACTAACTAAGATGTTCTCAGTTTTTATAGCATCTATAATGACACTTCTTATTCTGTATAATATGTGTGTCATATAGAATGAAAAATAAAATAAAATATCAATGGAGAATGTGGATTGAGTGGTAGTAAGAGAATGGCTTTTCATCGATGTTTTAATTAATTGGAAATTTTGAAGAGAAGGTAACGGAAAAATAATGAACGCAGGGAATAGAAAGTGTCCACAACACCTTCTGCATCGCATCTTTTAATGTAAAATTTTATAGAAAATTTTAAATTGAGACCTTCACTTAAAATATACATTAACTAGCCAACACCCCAATATAAATTTTCTATCAAAAATGCTAGTTTGCCGCCTTCTACTTTTACGTTGTTTGATTGGCTTTTTTGTGAAAAATATTTTTCAACTTATAGCCATGTGATCATATTTCATAAGAAGACAGGGAAAATAATGGACACTATTTTTTAAATAAAAAATAAAAAATATGAATTCCATACTTGCAATCAAATATGTGTGATTGACATTTCCCCCAACAAAGTAAGTTTAAGAAATTCATTTGTTTAGAATTCATTTTCTTTCTACACAAATTCCATGTTTGCAATTAAATTGACTCTAAAGTTAAAATATAGTCGCCAAACTATTAACATGTTGTACCAAATTTTGGGAGAAAAAAAAAACCTGAAAACTTAATTCTATTTAAGTAAACGATTTTCAATTTTAGAATTACAACCAGAAACCAAATAGAAAAATTATTCGACTTTCGATTTCTTTAAAAAAAAAATACGAATGCTTTTGATCTTTTAGGTTCGGTTTCCGTCAATTTACTCGGTTCCAATTATTTTGTCCACCCCTGCCATTAAAGGCTCTCAGTACCACGCACCCCCCCCCCCAAAAAAAAATAAATAAAAAAGAAAAAGAAAACGCCTAGAAAGGGGGAAAAAGGGTTTGGCCAAAGGCGCATAAATAGTCAGGAATGATCTCCAACGTACGGTTTAGCCATTGTAAAAAAAACACTTCTAATGATATTTTGCCAATTTTTTAGTTAGAAGTTTTTAAAAACTAGGATACCTGGAGATATATGGAGGTTGGGGATATATGGAGGGCATCTATACAGTGTGGATATTTAAAAATTTCTAATTCAATGATGTTATATGTCGACGAAGAAGATCCTGACGCATATTTCATTTATCCACTGGCTGATCTAGGGTGTAGCCTCCCCGATCTCCAGTTACTACCGTTTCTGGGAAAAACCATTTTTTTTACCCTTTGAAAATTAAAAAAAAAAATATTTAGTGTATCAACTAGAGGTCACAAGTTTCTACTACCCTTCAACTATCTTTTGGGTACGCCACTGCTTTTATCCATTTTTCTTGACAAACTAAAGGTCTGTTCGCTTTACTGTTTTTAGTTTTCAATTTTTTAAAACACTGAAAACATTTACTTTTATATTTTCAAGAACAAATTTTGAAAAACAAGGGATTTTTTAACAAAGAAAACAGAAAATGATAAAAAGTCGTTTTGAGAGTTTTTAATGAAAACACGGTACTTAAATCAAAAAGCAGGAAAAGCATTGTTTTGTGAATTCCAATTTTCTCTCTCCTCTAATTTTACAACCCTTCGTCTGTCCCCTCCAATTCAATGACGATTGTTTCTTCTTTCCATCATGTGCTCTATAGGGCTGCCATCGATATCTCAGAATCCAAAAAAAAATCAACGTGGTAAGTTTCTCTCCATTTTATTTGTTAGCCTATATTCATAAATTTAGGGGCGGAAAGTTTTTTGCCCTTTTCATTTTTTTATAGTTTTGCTTGATGTTTTCTGCAACAATCGCGATTCACGTTGAGGAAGACGATAAGGTTGGTAAAGCAGAGTGCACCTGAATCACAAATTCTCATAAGCGATTGCTATTCTTTTCTCCATTTTATTTCTATTCTTACAATTACGCAGAGCACCATTTATCTTATTTTAAGTACCAAATCCATATCTCTGTCTCTCATCTTCCTAGCCCATGAATTTATTTCTTTTTTGTTTATTTTTTTCCTTTTAGTAATTAGAGTTTTTTTTATATGTTTTCCGCGAATAAGGATTTGATGATAATATAATTCTATTTTATGTCATTAGCAAAGCATGAATTATTTGTTATGGAATAATTGTCTATTGAATTATTTGGTCTAATTTTATCGTTTAAAATCACAATATTTCATAATTTTTCAAATGCCTATTTGAAATTTTATTCATGTGTCCTATGCTTTTAAAGTTAGTTTATTTATTTATTTTTGTATTTTTTTTCCTTAGAACAACTATACTAAAATTTCATATTTTAACCTTAGTAATGATACATTACAACAAAATAATTTTTTTTAGGGAAAGAGCAAAATTATTTTATTTCTTTAACAAGCAGGTAAATTCTCAAAATGTTATACATAACATGTTTTTACAGTTTTGTGTTTCTTAAAGCAATTTTTCAAAATGACAAAGTAAATGCATTTTCGAAAATTCAAAACCAAGCACTCAAAATAGAAAATTGAAAATGAATTGTCCGTTATGTTTTGTGTTTTCATTTTGTAAAACTTTTTCTGTTTTCTGATTTGCTGAAAATGCGTTCTGTTTGGCATGTTTGAAAATTTATTTTGAAAATTAAAAACTAGAAAACACGTTCTGTTTGACATTTTGCAAAAAATGATTTTACACAAAATATACCATAGAAATGCAACTCTACATCTATGTCTATAATGATATGTAACAAATTGCTATGTTACTTTCTATTTCTAATTTAGACATGCCAAACAAAATATCACACTCTCTTTATATATCAAGTAAGTCGTAAATCCCTAACCTTATCAATAGATACAAATGATTGATATATGATAATTAATTCCATTTACAGATATCTAATTATAGTTATTATTTTTCAATAGCAACATATTTTAAATCAAAATTCAATATATAAATGAAGTGTCTTCTAAATAATTTGACGTTTCATATCATAATCGAGACATATTAGTAGTAACCATTTGCTTTTGAAAACGATCTACAGAACTCGTTATATGTAAGATTTATCATATCTTATTTTTTTTCTTCCATCTAAGCTCCTTGAACGAACTCTACTACACTTACAGATAAAGTAAATATATGTATATGTAAATTTTCTAATACTTTCAAAAGGTACCATTATATGGCACCTTCTATCTTGTGTGGTGCACCCATGCACGCCGCGTGGATTATTATTATTATTATTTTTAGAGACACGCCACGTGGATTTGATCGCGTGCACTCATACACCCTCACGGGACTGAAGGTGCCATATAATAGCACTTTCTAAAAGTGCCAAAAAAACTAGTACTCCCTCTGTCCCTTAAAGATATTCCCTTCTATTTTTCACATATATTAAGAAAATTTAATTAATATTATTAAAAATATACAATTTAAAAATATATTTTCTAATATGTTATTTGATTTATTTAATATTTCACTCTACATCTTCTTTATTGTTGATTACCTTGTATAATAAATATGGGTATTTTAGAAAACTAAAAAGTTAAATAAAGAAGGGGGAATGTAATTTGTAATACAATTTTTTTCACCCCCTTTAACTGGGGTCTTAACCATCCGTTAAAGGGGGTTAGATTTATTAAGGGAAAGAGAGAAAGAATAGTTAATAGAACATATGAGTTAAAGTAATGATAATAATAATAATAATAATAATAATTAGGAGAAAGAGTTTGAGATTTTAGAATAAGATTTTAGAATAATGCTGTAATTGGTTAACTATATTTTTTAGTTTTTTATTTCTTTCTAAGATTACTTTCTTATTTAGGCAAAATCGAATTGATATTTTAACCAAAACATATTCAACATAGATCTCAAATTAAATTCTAAATGATATTTACATTTTTCTTTTCTTTTTTTTTTAATTTTGCTCCACTCGCTTTGGCTTCAATCAATAATTTGATTTGATATTATTTAGTTGACCTAAATAAGAAAATTGAAGATATCATTTTGGATTCGCTCAAATTAAATTTGAAAAGAAAGTATGAATCAAAATTTAAAAAAATATATAAAATTTAAAAAAAATAAAACTCATAATTTTATCTATTCTTTTTTATACATTTCAGTGGGTTATATATTTATAATTAAATATTACAAATTAACTCATGTTAAAGTAGTAGACGAGATCTTTAATTTGATACCTATATTGAATATATTTTGATTAAAATATTGATACGATTTTGTCCAAATAAAAAAGTAATCTTAAAAAGCAAAAAAACTTAAAAGAGAAGATATATTCATGTATTGAAATTGGATTCTTGACGGAATTCAATTTGTTCAAGGCTTTTATTTATTTATTTTTTATTATAGGTCACGATGAAGTTTAATATAATTCCCTAAAAAAATTAAAATAAAACAAAATAATGAAACTTAATTAATGTGAAATAGAGTAAAAGACAAGAGGGAGAGAGTGTGTTTGCATGAATGAAGAGAGAGATAGTGAGATCTATTTTATAGAACTAACCCCTGTTAAAGGGGGTGAACATAATTATACTCATATAATTTGAGATGGATAAAAAATGAATAGATAAATATATTTTGGGGAAGGGGGAGTAGTTTATATGTGCATTTAATGTCTTGTCAAAGATGGCCAAATACTTAAGCAAGGGGAAAAGCAATAAAAATGTAAGGCGTTCAATGGTTATATGCATAGTTATCAGACCCGGTTCAGACATTAAATCAGCCTAGGACCTGAGTTATTGGTTCACTCTTTTAACTGGTGACTCGACGATTGAACCGACCGGTCAATTCCAATCAACCCGTTGAATTATTTTTGACAAATACAACATGAATAATTGCCATTAGTGTCAATTCTATTATAATTTTGTAAATAAATATCATTACACAAGTGAAAATGAAAACAATAAATAGATTACTAATAAAGACATTGTCATGCGATCTAAGCACCAACCAAAAACAAGACTTCATATGTTTAAAACAAAGATGTGGCAATATACATTAAAAACAATACCAACTAGGAATTAAAAACAATACCTTAAAGTTGAGACAACGATGTGGCAATATGAAGAGCAGAAGAGATGGAACTTGAATTGGAATTTTTGGCTTGTGATTTTTTTTTTTTTGATCGGTAGGCTTGTGAATTGTGATTGTTGGATGGCCGGACTGCAACGAGAGAACGATGATAAAAAGGGGGAGTGGCTATTGGGTGAAAAATATAGGTTAAAAAATGTTGAGTTTTAAATTCCCTTGATGTGCAACAACCCGGACGGTTCTTCGGTTTTTGGGTCACAGTTCCTTTGCGAAACCCATTGGGTCAGCCAGGTCTATTTCGGTTCGATTACATATTGTAAAACAATTGTTAACCGGACCAGACACTTAGCCGAGATACTGGTTTTCCGGTCCGACTAGCTGGTCCGGTCCTTTTTTGATAACTATGGTTATATGTGAGCTTAAGCAAGGGGGAAAAACATGTTGATGTGTAATCGATGGCTGTTTGTTTCAGACAACATGGGTGATGTGTAATCTCTCCTAAAAATTTATTCTTATAATAATAATAATAATAAATAAATGAATAATAAGTTTGTTAAACATCCTGATCAAGCACTTAAACATGTTGTAGAATAAAGGGGACAACATAATCTTACATTTTCTTTGAACTAAGTTCGTTAAGGTATTAGCTGAAAATGATGAGAGAGCTTGAAACAATATTCATAATTCATTATTAGTTCTAACAAATATTGAGGAAGTCACGTGACTAGTTGCTCGTGCATATTTTGTCTTTTTCTGAAATTGAAAAAATCTTATCAACTTCATCCCTTTATTATCAACTTAAGTTCTATTTAACAATCAATTATAATAATTGAAATATATTTTGAACATGTGGGTGTGGGTTCATCAACTAGACCATTTTGATGAGACGATCCATAAAAAAAAACACCATTTTGAAAAGTCAATAATTATAATTGATTGAGTTTTAGTTGTAACTGTTTGTTTAAAACTTGTTCTCTAGAGATTTTGTGAGAAAATTGATATTTTGAACAACATGTAGTTTAAAAAATGTAAAGCTCACGCGCGCGCGCACACACACGTACTATTTTTAAATATTTTTTCTCGTGCAACATAAGGGTGTAAGACTAGTGAAGATTAAAATTTCAACAGCTATAAGTGAGTTTAAGCAAGAAGAGAAAATGCTTAAATTTTGAGAAACATATGTATACCATGACCATGCAGCAAAGCTATAAATATGAACGTAAATCAAGCTTTTGAAGGGAACTATAATAAAACTTGTTATAAATGAAACAAATACTAGACAACTATCATGTAACTAACTAATTGACACGACATTTTGACAACTCAGAATATGGTTTTTTGTTTTTTTTCCCCTTTCTTTTTATTTTTATTTTCTCTTTCTTTCTTTCCCTAATTTTTTTTTTTTTTTTTTTTGGGTTCCTAAAAATATGGTTGTTTGTTTTAGACTACATGGATGATGAGTAATCTATACCTAAAAGTTTATTCTCATAATAAATAAATAATAGTAATAATATAGGTTTGTTGAACATCTTGATCAAGCACCTAAAACATGTTGTAGAAATGCAAAACGAGATGGGTATAGAGCATCAATTAGAGATACAAATGCAATAAATCAATCTTTCTTTTTATAAAAATGCATGTTTGTATTATGAAAGTCAACGAATATTTGAAAGGGAATCAAAGTCTTAGTTATTAATCTCTTGATTATCCAAAGATCCCTTGAATAATTCTAATGTAGAAAAGTACCGCTAAAGCCTTAATATTCCTCAATTAAAGTTGTCCCTTATGTTGGAATTTTCCTATTTATGGCAGGATTCTTTTTCAAGTGAAAACCCAAGTATTTGGTGGGTTTTTAGGGTAGTTTTCTGCCCTACAATATTCTTGGATGAATTTCAATACCTTGGGATAGAGAGGAGGTAGGCAAAAAGGGTTTAGAGAAACTCTGAGGACCGTTTGCCTATTTACAATAGTTAAGATTTAGTTGTTTTTAATAAATCTTTGAGGTTCACCAATCACAGCATGACACATGACACGATTTGGCACCGTGGAGGTGACATATCCAAATATAGATCATTCGTTTATTGCTCAAGAAATCCTTATACTTTGTGTTATCTTGTAATTAAATTACAATACTTTGATTCACGTTAATCAAAGCCCACATTCTTACTTTAGGCGTCATTGGAGTAACTATCTTTTAAATCTTGCCATCCAAGTAGTCTTACAATGAAATTTTCAAGTAATTACTCAATTGTTGTCAAAATATCAATTACGTTGCTTTATTTTATTTTTAGAATTTTGCGAGATGTTACAAAGGCAGCTAAGGCGTTTCTATTTCGATAGGATTCTTCTAAAGTGTTCAGACACAAAGGAAAATTTAAAACAAAAAGGATAAGATGTTACCAGTGATATTCTAAAAATAGGGGCAATTTCAAAAAAAAAAAAACCTCCAAGAACAAGAATCTAGGGTTTAAAGAACCCTAATTAACCGATGCCTCCAAATAAATGTAAATCTAGCGAGATGGTTGGACAACCATGAACCCAAGGGCTCTGATGCCACATGTTGGTAAAAGGTCCCAAGATCCAAAACCCCCAATCCCAGTTTGTGAAATACAGAAGCGAAAAACAAAGAACACAGTGAGTTTCATGTTCGGCCGTTAGGACTCGGTGAGGTTCACAGTGTCAAATTAATGACACTACTACATCCTACCGTTGAAGCTATACCTTAGTGGATATGTCTCCAGAGATCACTATTACCAGGAAAAAAAGGGTTTACAGTTACAGACTTTGCACACAAAACATAAAACCACATCTAATCAATCTAGAGTCCCCACTCCTACACAATCACTTTGAATATACATGATTCTCACAAAGAGAAACCCACAAAGGCAAAGTTACAAAGAAATTACAAAGAGAACAAACAAAACCCTAATATGAAGGAGGCTATGAATGACGTTCTCCTTCAGGAGAAAGAAACAGCCCAAGAATATATACACCACATATAGACGGCCAAGATTTAACCCCTAAATCTAATGGACCATATTACAAATCAGTTAACTGACTAACTAATGGGCCTGACCAAGACTTGGGTTGTTAGTATAAACGGGCTGGACTAGAACCTAGGCTGACCAAAAAATAGAGACCAAAAACTGCAATGCAATTTTTTCTCCATAGAATTATCAAAAGTTATACGATAATTTTTACCAGTTTAAAAGTATCAACTTACGTAATCATATAAACCACAATAAGTTTCTATTAGTGAATTATTATCAAGTATTTTATTTCACATGTGTTATTTTATTTTGCACTAGGCAAAAGGAAACAATCATTTCCATAATATTTCTTAGTGAATCAACAATTTTACAGTAGTCTACTCTTCATTCTTTTTGTCCCCCTTTTTTTGGTACAAAGTGAGGCAACTAATTGTTACCATGGCTCGATAACATAGTTATCACAACATTGATATGATACCAACATTATGGAATTTATTTGCATACAATACTAGTTTTACCGGTTTATTATTACAAGTTAAATAAGCTATTCTAAAATCTAAGATGGAACCGATATGGAGAAACAACCAAACTGGAAGGAAAAAGTTGATAATTAAATTTTTTACCCCATGATATGAAGACAATTGATACTAATTGACACGCGATACACGAATATGATACTGAATATTTTGATACATTATATTGATACCAGAGGATGATACCGTTCCCCGTGATGCAATTTCATAGCACCAAAACAAGGGCAATGAGCACTACCTAGTACCTAGTAAGAGGAAAGTTGAATCATGAAACAATGCAAGAAGACTGAAAATGATGACAAGCATAGCCTTTAGAATTGATAAACACCATACAACCCTTGCTTACATCGCTACTAATGTCTATGGTTTTCATCTTGGATTGCCACTTTGTTCTCTATTATCTTTGTGTGTTTTGAGGAAAATTGGATAACATAAAAATCCCTTTGATTGATGTTCATCATAGGACCAAAATCTTAAATAATATTTCAGTTGAAACAAATATAATTGTATACAATCTTCGTCTCTTTGCTAATGCTTTCAATCAGTTCATAGTACCGACACAATCATCGGGAATCAAGATGCATTGTCATCTATGTATTGATTTGAGGCATTCCAGAAGCCATCATAAATCACTCCTGTCATTGTCTTGCTTTCTAAAATAATTAATGCCTGCAAATTATGAATTACAAATTTGAAAATACACACATATATTAGAATCAACTTGATCTATATTTATTACTGTATAATCAGTTTTAATCATACATCTTTTCCGAATTTTAAATTCTTAGAAACATTTGTAGGATCACTAATTCCAAAATGTTGATATCATACTACAATAATACAAATTTATTTTCAAATGCATAAAAGCGCACCTTTAATATTTGATCATAGATTGACTAGTCGTCATTATTAGATAGTTAAAAAGCTTGGTTTAAAGATCGAGTATAACGTTAATTGAGTGTGCCACGTGGCCCACGTCGGGGATCTGAGTCATTTTACATCTAACGGTCACGATTGCTTTCTGGTCTCTATTTGATCATATAAAAGGCTGGTCCAAACTAAAATAGGGTTATTTATATGAAAAATATGAATAGTATGCATATCAACTATTTATACCACTAAATTCAAAACAAATTGTAAAAATACCATGGTACTCTGCAAAAATGCCCCCTTTATATATATATAAAAAAAAAAACATAGAAAAATAAAATCAGGCAAAAAAAAGGTAACAAGTAAAAAAAAAAAAAGAAATAAAATCGGATTGATCATAACTGTCATCCTAAAATCAATCTAGCATTTAAATTTTGTGACAGTTACAAGTTTGATATGCTAAAGATTAGGAACGGATTGAAAAAATAACTCAAATACAGCCATTATATCCCCTAAAATCACTCCCACACAACTAGAACAAAACATTGTAGAATCTTTGTTCATTCAGAACAGATATTTTGGTGTATTATTCACGTTGTGTGGCTTTACAACTAATTAGGGAGGAAATCTGGGATATCTAAAGCTTTAGACTATGGTTTTCCAACTGGTCAACTATTATCACTTTCAAATATATCAATAATCTTAATACTGCTTTTTTTTCCTTTTTTGGCCGACATTTTTTTAAAGCTGATATCAACATCCGGTTTCACCCAAAAAAGGTAGTTACCACGACATTTAACTGAAAGGATTTGGTACCAAATGCTAAGATATGTTACTAGAAACCTTGCTAAGATATGTTACTAGAAACCTTGGTAACAACCTAAAAGATACTAGGAAAACAAACTGATATACTGCAACCTGTCAGGATAATTTATACAGAAGGCGGAATTTCTAACAAATATTAACAGACACAATCATCAGGAATCAAGAGGCATTGTCATCTATGTATTGATTTGATGCATTCCAGACGACATCATAAATCACTCCTATCATTTTCTTGCTTCCTAAAATAATTAATGCCTGCAAATTACGAATTACAAATTTGAAAATACACACATATATTAGAATCAACTTGATCTATATTTATTACTGTATAATCAGTTTTAATCATACATCTTTTCCGAATTTTAAATTCTTAGAAACATTTGTAGGATCACTAATTCCATAATGTTGATATCATACCACAATAATGCAAATTTATTGTTATACGCATAAAAACGCACCTTTAATATTTGATCATAGATTGACTAGTCGTCATTATTAGATAGTTGGTTTGAAGATCGAGTATAACGTTAATTGACTGTGCCACGTCGGGGATTTGAGCCATTTTACATCTAACGGTCACGATTGGTTTCCGGTCTCTATTTGATCATATAAAAGGCTGGTCCAAACTAAAATAGGGTTCTTTATATGAAAAATAGGGGATTTGATTATTGATTTAACTCAGCACTGATATTTATGGGTCGACTCTGTGTTCCGAATAATGAGCAGATCAGGAATGAAATCCTCACAGAAGCTCATTTGGCTCCTTACACAGCGCATCCAGGTGGAGCAAAGATGTATCGCGATTTGCGTGATTCCTTCTAGTGGAGGAACATGAAGGGGAGTATTGTGAAATTTGTGTCGCGTTGCATGGTCTGTCAGCAAGTCACAGATGAGCATCAGAGACCCTCAGGCTTGTTAAATCCATTAGACATACCTGAGTGGAAGTGGGAGAAAATCATGATGGATTTTGTAGTGGGACTTCCAAAATCAGTCAAGGGTCGTGACGCTATCTGGGTTATTGTTGACTGACTTACTAAATCGGCTCATTTCTTGCCAGTTTGAATGACCTTTAGTGTGGATCAGTTGGCACAACTGTATGTCAGGGAGATTGTCCGACTTCATGGAATACTGGTTTCCATTGTATTTGACCGAGATCCAAGGTTCACCTCAAGGTTCTGGAAGAGTCTCTAGACTGCTATGGGTACTCGATTAAACTTCAGCACTGCATATCATCCCCAGACAGATGGACAGTCTGAGCGTACCATTCAAACATTGGAGGATATGTTGAGAGCTTGCGTTTTGGATCTAGGTGGAAAATGGGATAAGTCTCTGTCCTTGATAGAGTTTGCCTATAATAACAGTTATCATGCCTCTATTGACAAGGCCCCATAGGAAGCACTATATGGCAAAAGATGTCGTTCACTGATCTATTGGGATGAGGTCGGCGAAAGGAAATTGCTAGGGCCAGATTTGGTAAGGAAAACGGTTGCATAGATTGAGAAGATTTGGACCAGGATTAAGACGGCTCAAGACAGGAGAAGAGTTATGTTGACCCGAAAAGAAAGAATGTAGAGTTCCAGATTGGGGATAAAGTATTCCTTAAAGTGGCCCCTATGAAGGGTGTTCTGTGGTTTGGAAAAAAGGTGAAGTTTAGACCGTGTGTCATTGGACCATTTGAGATATTGGAAAAGATGGTAATGTGGCATATAATAGATTGGCATTGCCACCTGAACTTTCAGTAGCACATGATGTTTTCCATATCTCTCTATTAAAGAAATAAGTATCTGATCCAAATCATGTAGTGAGTTACAAGGATATAGAGATTCAGAAAGACTTGTCCTATGAGAAAACCCCAACATGCATATTAGAGAGGAAAGTCCATATCTTAAGAAACCGAGAAGTACCATTAGTCAAAATCCAATGGGGCAAGCAGGGAAGTAGTGAGGCCACTTAGGAAAAAGAGGAAGAAATTCGAGACAAATACCCAGACCTCATAGATTCTGGTAAGCCAAATTTCGAGGATGAAATTTATTTTAAGGGGGTAAAATTGTAGCGACCCAGAAATTTTTTTTTTAGAAATAAATTTTATTAAATAATTTCACGTCGCTATAATTTCACCAAATTTTAAAGTTTGTTTAGGTTCGCGCTCATCTAGTCAAATATTCTGAGACTTAATAAATTTTTATATTAAATAAATTATTTTCTAAAAGCTCCAAATCTTTTATATCAAATGAGTTTTATTACAATTATTGTATCCTAGCTCGACTTGTCTTAGCCGTTGTTATTGTTTTGAAATTTATTCAACTGTGTCTACCTATACACTTGAAAGTTTGAATGCATTTAAAGTCCAAATTCCCGGTTGAACTAGGAAATTTTAACTCAAAACCTATAAACTCAATCACTCCTCACACGCATTACACACATACAATTCCGGTAAAGAATTTGTGAGTCTGCTTCTGCGTTCTTCTTTTAGTTAGATACACACATATACACAAGCAATACAACACTGCTCCTTATACAAACACACACCAACACATCTGACACCACCGGCCATCACCCACGGCAGCACTACGGTCGTCTCCGACTCACACCACCGGCCAAACCCCCCACTACCATAATTCTAGTAGACAACCACCGTCATTGTCGTAGCACCACGCCACCAAGTCGGAAAGCCCCTCACACAGACACAAAATCACGGCATCAACACTCAAAATTTTCAAATATAGAAAAAAATATATATTTATACAGATTACATGATAGATAGAGTACACTGTTACACACAACCATCATCACTGCACCCCTGCCTCACCGCCGATTGGGCCACTGTTGCCGCGCCGGAATCCTAGCAACCCCAATCCACCTCTATTCCCGCGGCCACACCAAGCCAACCCATGGCTGTCGGCGAATCTAGCCACGGCTACACCCTCTGCCATGTTCAACCGGTGACCACAGCACTCGTAAAAAACCGTGACCCCCAAGTCTGGAGCCCCACGCTTTGCCTTTGTCGCTCAAACCCCGGCCGAGACCCTCCAATCTTGAGCCCAAACTGTCTTGGCCAGTAGCATTCCTCTCTGTCGGCTGAGACCTCGACCAAACCCAGTCCCCACCACCCATCGATCACCCTCTTTCACTGTCAGCCAGAGTCCCTTTCGCAGGCATGTCAATCACATGCCCTTTGTTTGAAAAACCCAACTCCCAAAATTCTTTCTGCTTCTCTCAGTCGACGGAGCGAGAATTGGGATTATATTTTTTTAATTTTACACTCAGGGTCCCTATGTTTCCAGAGATTCTAAAAGTCAGTCCCCGGATTTCTAGATTTATTTAGTTCAGTCCCAAGACTTTCAATTCGGTCAAACATGGATTTTAACTTTTGGTTTTATGAATTCAGCCCTAAAGTTTGTCCATCTACCTTTAGTCCCGGTCCTAAATTATTTCAAAGTTTCAATTTAGTCCCTAAAATTTATTTCCCTTTTGACAAAGTATTATTTCTTTCATACTAAAATAATTTATTTTATTTTGACTAGACGAGGCGTGAAGATTCATAAGCAAGTAAGATTTTTATGAAAGTTGTCCAGCTCACAAGTTTAAGGTAGTCTAATTTTTCTAGAAAAAGTTATTTTCAAAAGTATGCGCAAAATTAATTGATCTGTGCTATCAGTATGCTGTGAATATGTGATTTATATGTTTATTATATGCATGAGCTTACTTAATTTATGCCTGAGACGAGACAAGACGAGAATATTTATGAGAAGCATGCAATACTTGATTACTATGCGCTAGTATTTACTTGTTTTATAACATGAGACGAGAGTCAGAAACCTGCATTTTCCATACGATGCTTGTTTTCAAATAAAGAATCATTTGAGATATTCATGTAGTTGTATGCTTATATGTATATTGTGGTATAAGTTAATTAGTTGCACCGAGACTACTGAGTATTTCTATGAAATACTCATCCTTTCAAATTACAACACATTTGCAAGTTCAAAAGCAGAGGAGAGGCACTGAGCAGTGGTGGCATCAAATTTAGAATTTATTTTGAAGTAAAATAAAATATTTTTACTGGTTCATGAATATTTTTTTGAGATTCGTTATTCTTTGACATAAACAAGACCTTTTCCCGGGATATTAATTTCCAAGTTTATTTTTCCACATATCTTTACCCGCTGTTAATTACTTATTTTAAAAAAAGAAAGAAAAATGGATAACATCCAGGGTGCTCAGAATCCGGGGCATTACAATTGGGATGGCACAAAAGGTAAAACACCATGTTAAGCAGTAGCCAGAAGAGTGTTGCACCACGTCAATGCCAGAAGTATAAGAATCACCACTTCTGCGAGTGCAAGAGGGGGCAGAATGTCTACTACCATTGTGGCTAGCCAAGGCCACTTCTCTTATGAGTGTAAGAATGGTAGGCCAAGTAAGGGCATGGATTAGATAAAGAAAGGTAAGGCCAGGATCATTTCCGTGACCCACAAGGATGTTATAGAAGCCCCATATGTAATAGCAGACATTCTATCTATCTCTGGCACTCTCTTATATGTCTTAATTGATTCTGGTTCTATGTATTCTTTTATATCTGTTGCATGCCTAGCTAGGTTGAACATGGTAGATGACAGAACTAGTAGTGTACTTGAGGTTAGAATGCCATCAGTTGGATTAACTGACACGTGTGAGATAGTTAGGGCAATATAAAAAGATTTTGATGGCATGATAATTAAAGCTGATTTAAATGTGATAAACATGAAGGATTTTTATATAATTTTGGAGATAGACTGGTTAAGCACTAATCGGGCCACCATAATTTGTCATCACAAGGACGTAATTTTTTAGAAGGACGATAAGGAAGAGTTTAAGTTTTATGGGCAAAGACGAAGGCACTACCCCTATTTATCTCAACCCTTCAAGCAAAAAAGTTATTAGCGATGGTAGACTGTCAGGGATATTTGGCTGGCCTTCAAGGTGAACACTCTAAAGATATATATACCTAGATAGTGTATCAGTGGTACGTGAGTACTCCAATGTGTTTCCCAAGGACACCAATAGACAAGTGGAATTTACTATCGATCTGGAACCATGAGCCACTTCTATCTCCAAAAATCCTTATTGGATGGCACCAAAGGAGCTTCTAGAGTTGAAAGTTCAAATAGAGGAACTTTTGGAGAAGGGTATTATTAGGCCAAGTGTGTCTCCCAAGGAAGCACCGGTCCTATTTGTAATGATGAAGGATGAAAGTATGAGGATGTGTATTGATTATCAAGAATGGAATAAGTTGATGACTAAGAACAAGCACCCACTCTTGAGGATTGAGGATTTGTTTGATCAGTTAAAGGGAGCTATTGTCTTCTCTAAGATTGACTTAAGTTCGGCCTATCACTAACTGAAAATCAAGTCAGCATATATATCCAAAACGGCATTTAGAACCCATTACGGGCATTATAAATTTGCAGTAATATCCTTCATTTTGATAAATGCCCCTATGGTATTTATAGCCTAGATGAAAAGGGTGTTCTATGAGTATTTGGATAGGTTTGTCATGGTGTTCATAAAAGACATCCTAGTACTCGAGGAGTTCGGAAAAACATGTCGAACATCTAAAAACAATATTAGAAACTCTATGGAGGGATATGCTAAATTCAAGAAGTGTGAATTTCGGCAAGATCGCATAGGTTTCCTAGGCCATGTGGACCCTGTTAAAGTTGAGGCTGTTACTAACTAGTCTTCATTACCAATGCCGCTAAAGTGAGAGAAGCTTTCTAGATTTTGCTGGATATTATTGGTAGCTAATCGAGGGCTTTTCCAAAATAGCAAGTCCAATGACATAGCTCACCCAAGAGGTGAGAAGTTCATTTGGTCGGATAAATGTGAATTGAGTTTCCAAGAGTTGAAGAAGAGGTTGGTTTTGGCACCAGTGTTGACGATACCGGATGACTCCAATGGATTTGTGATCTATCGTGATGCATCAAAACTATGATTAGGATGTTTTTTGATGCAGTGCACGCTTTAAAGATCTAGCGTCACTACTTATATGAGAGTAAATATGAGATTTATATCAACTATAAGAGCCTTAAGTACTTCCTCACTCAAAAGGATTTAAAAACATGAGGCAAAGAAGATGGTTGGAGCTATTTAAAGATTATGGCTGCGGCATCCTATACCATCTGGGTAAGGCTAATTTAGCTGCAGATACCTTAAGCAGGAAGAATATGTGAAGCCCCGAATGTTAAAACTGCTTTTCCATAATTTCTTGTAATTTTCTTTGACTTTATATCAATTTTTATATAATTATAAATTTTACAAAAGTTTAATATAATTGCAAGTTTTACTCTATGGCAAAGGTGCAATTTTAATAAAATTTAATTGCACTTTAAACCCCTAATTTTATCTATAGATATGAGACGTGTCAACCGAGGAAAAACTGCACAAAATAATTTTTAGGTACACAAATACTCCTGTCCCTCTATACTATTTTTAGGGAAGAGGCCCGCCTCCATTAATTTTTTAGGGAGGTGATTCTTTTCCACACGGGAAAGATATATATTTTTGTGTATATTATATAATAAAAATATTTCTTTGTTTATTTATTAGTTTGTAAGTTAATTAGATTAATTATATTATCCTAATTAATTAGTGAGCTAATTATGATTTACCCGATTAGCTCACTTAGTTGTAGTGTATTTAGGTATTTTGTACTATGCTAGTGTTATGTTATTTAACACAGGCATAGCACTAAATACTACCAATCCAGGTAAGTACGACAATTCCACCTACAGTACGAAGTTATGTGATATTTTGTATAATATTTATTTTGTATCTATGAATTACTTGTATTATATTAAATATTAAGACATAGTATTTTCTTCCATATTATATGGAATATTTAAGTTATTCGTAAATCATTGGTATTGGTGTTGCATGATTAGGCGGGATCTTTGTATACTGCACCATGATTTGATTATTGTTCCCGATAGATACATTTTGCTAAAGGGTAGCGTACTACTTAAGGAGTGTTGAAGGCCCAGCAACTGGCTGACTGGCTATATATACTAGACGCAATATTGAGACCCGACAGTTGTATTTTAGGCCTGGCCTTGGTTATTGATAGTAGAGAAGTCAAGGTCGATGATGCCTCTGAGTTCTAGCTTGCTGGTCCTCCGGTCAACTGAGTTGATTTGAAATACTTCTAAGACCCTCCATTACTTCTAGAAGGACATTAGCCGAACTGGATTCTTCTGAAGAGATATGTATACTTCTTTTCCTTCATCAAGTTCTACTTCCCCTAAGTTGCTTCACATCTCTCTTCTTCTCCTTCATCAAGTTATGTTGTATGAGAAATAGGGTGGCTATCAAGATACATATTGGGCATGTAACCAGTTATGATCTTCTATATAAACCGTAGGTCTTTTAACTACACTGCAGAATGCCGATCAACTCTAGGATTGAGATTTCACAGATTACAGCTAGTAAAATTCTTTCATCAGCACCAAGACTTTTGATAGCAAGTCTAACCTCTTCAAGGTTAGATAGGTCTTTGATACACCACCCTACTAGCGTCTAGCCAGTCAAAAGAAGAATCATACACTACTTGCCTATTGGGTATTCCAGTAACTTGGGAAATGATTCTGGAGTCACCAAAATACTGGGTATTGGAGACAAAAGTCATGAAACCATCAGGACCCATGAGTCTAATATTTCCCTCGTTATCGTGACCTTTAAAGGTAAAATTAGGGTAAAATACTTGTACTAAGTAATGATGATAGCACTGACTCTATGATAAAAAGTTAAACCAATGGAAATTCTGAAGCCTCCTAGTGTATCAAAAATTTATTTCCTGCAAGTTGTTAAAGTCGACTCTTTTGTCGGGCTTGACCATCAAATTTTTAAAATTTTGAAAATGATCCCAGTGATTGTACATAGGAAAATTAGCAAAGTCAGAATGTGGTGCAATTTCTTCGGGGATTGAAGGGCCCGCTTCATCCCTTATTGAGCGAGAGCGAGAGAAAAATATTCTCATTTCTACAATAAGTAGAATACCATTGAGTTAATAAATTAAATAAATATTTTAAGAATAATAATGAGTATAATGATAACAAATTAAAAAGATGGTAAATTTTCTTAAGGGCTTGTATTATTAAAGACTTATAATACTATGAGAATCTAACTGTTTTAAGTAAGTGATGTTAGTAATGACTAATAAGTTGGGTGACTAATAAGGAAGTAGGATCTATAACAAGCCATTCAAGCCTCATCTATACATATCTAGCTGATCTTAGAAAGTGTGGGTGCTCATCATTCATTTAATCTCTTTGCTTTGCTTTCTCACTTTTCTCTTGAAAGACAAGTCATACCTTACTTTAGGTTTTAGCCATTGGTAAGAAAATAATAAAAATTATGTCAATAATATTCTCAGATGAAAGAATAAAGTTGGCATTGAGTTTCATATTTGGGATGCTTCTCTTTGAGATTTTTGAACCAATCGTGCCTTGAAGCCTCTCCATCTCGTCCTAACAACTCTCAATATAGGTTGCTTCATGTTGTTATTCTTTATGTTGAAATGCTTCTGCGAGACAACGATAATATGTGATGTTATTATCAATAATATAAACAATCAAGTGACATTAATTAACTACGTATAAAGTGATGTGATACCATGATATCTTCCCAAATCATGTCCTTAAGGCTAGGCTCGACTTTCTTCCAATCGGTGTAGTTTATATAAACTTGAATCCTAGCCACACTCCCTATGTTACTCTGGAACTTCTTATTGAACATCCCAATTGACCTCGCCAACTCGTTAAACTAAATCACTCTGTGTCAGCTTGCTTCTTCTTGAATTTCTTACAACTGATTGCACCTCTAATCTACTTAACTTTGCTGGTAAAGGGTGAATTAGATGTGGTTGAATTGTTTGCCATCACAAATATCCCTAAGGGACTACGTGAATATATAAAAAGATTAGTAAGTTAGTGTTACCAATATCACACTATGATAATATTCATGAATCAAGCATGTAAATAATAATACAAGTATGAAAATAACATTGCAAGTAACCAGCAAGAAAGCATATAGATTATATCATAATATACCAAGGAAAGAAATCAAGTAACGATGGAAAGAACACATACAATATATTTGCAATTAATAATCACAAACGATGGTCAATCCACAAGCCTTCACCATGATCCAAATGCATGCAATTTGTTTCAAGGATATCTTCCTTGTAGGTACAGGTTGCAACCATTAGAGAACAAGAGGTTTCATCAAAGTGATCATACTCTTCTTCATCTACCATATCATTAATGCTAACAACATGTCTCTTACCTTGAAGGACAACTGACCACTTGGACTTGGCAGGATCAACAACATCGAATACTTGTTTTGCTTGTGAAGTATGGAAGGCTCATCATGATAGCCTAGCTGACCGAAGTTCACCAAAGTGAAACTTAATTCGTCTACTCATACACCCTGCCAGTTTTCAACTCATTTACAGTGAAGAAGAGGAATCTTGAGAACCTTATAATCAGGTTCTCAAATTTCTTATTTATACCATAATATGAGATTTCTGCATCAATAGGCTAGGTATCTCTAGTACTAGAATATTCTGTTGAGAGTGCTACAAAGTCACTCTACTATTTTGCATTATACTCTTATCATTTTGATGTTTTGTAGAATATATACCCATTAATGTCATATCCTTCATAAGAAGAAACATCCACCTAGGGCCATACGCCAACCATTTTAGTGTTTCAGTAATAGTGTTTAGTGATTGTGGCAACTGTTGTATCATTCTATCATTGAACCATGTCAAAAATGAGCGTTTACATTCACTAGTAGGCACCTTTCACTTTTTGCAGGATTCTACTGCCTTAAAATGGATATGTGTCTGTCCAAATTTGGGTTCACGTTAGTAAGGTATTGTAAGAAATGGAGGTGTGCTGTATCTCGTATTTCAGTATTGAGTACGATTGATTTGAATCTAATTATATCTTTACCCCCAAGTCTTCCCTCGTGACAAGGTTTTCGGATACCAATTGCTTCAACACTGTTTAAGTACTCAGTATAAAAATCAATCACCTAATCAGTAGTATAATCTTCAATTGTACTCCCTCTAGGTTGAGGCTGGCTTTTAATATATCTTTCAAAATACCCATGTATCTCTCAGATGGATACATATGCCTCATGAAACCCGGATGGCAAATCTTAATTTCACTAACCAAGTGAATAATTAAGTGGACTAGAATGTTAAAAAATACCGGTGGAAAATACATTTCAAATTGACATAGAGTGATAACATCGGTTTACAAATCATCCAACGCCTTGGATCGACAACTATACTAAAAATTGTGTTGAAGAAGAAACAAAGCTTTGTTATGACATGTCTAACCTGTTTTGGCAATATGCCTTGCATTGCAACTGGCATAACAATTTCATATTTTTCATTGACACAAATCTCCTAATAGTTGATGAGTAGCTACATGGAACCTTAACAAAATTTAGGCACTCACAAAAACTTGTTTTTTCTTGTTTTGACAAGGTATAGCAAGTTGGTGGCAAATATGTACACTTTCCTGATTCCTGCGGTACTAATCATTTCTACGATGTCTTCTAATTTTGATACCATCTTTTGTCTTTACTAGAATGTTTAATGATGTCCCAATGATATTATCACAAATATTTTTCTCCACATACATTACATTAATATAATGTCTTACTTGCAAATGTTTCCAGTATGGTAGATTCCAAAAGATGGACTTCTTCTTTCAAAGACTTTTCTTGAGAGGTTTAAAAGTTTTGCCAAACACAACATTAATATTTTTAACTCTTTCACAAACCTCCTTTTCTATTAACGGACAGGTAACTCAAGTTTCGGTTTTCCCATTAAAAGACTTTTTTTCTTTCAATAACAGTGGCCAGCTAGGAGAAAGATCCAATGACTCATAAACATATTTTTCTTGTGGTTATTCAGCCAAAAATCAATTGTCTCATCTTCGTAGATGAGGCATGCTTTAGCTCCCATGGTAGCATAGCCAAACGAGTTATCATATACTGGAAAGTCATTTATAGTGCAAAAAATCATAGCACATAATGTGAAATGCATCTGGTTCTATGCATCAAGCACTGACAAGACTTCATTCCACAATAATCTCAAATCATAAATGAGTGGTGGTAGGTACACATATGTCATTTCTCCTTTATTTAGGCCCCGAAATCAGCAACAACAACATGATGACTTTCGCTTCATACACAACTAAGGATGTTTAGGCCCCGAAATTAGCAACATTAGCATGATGACTTCCGCTTCATACACAACTAAGGATGTTTAGGCCCCGAAATTAGCAACATTAGCATGATGACTTCCGCTTCATACACAACTAAGGATGTTTAGGCCCCGAAATTAGCAACATTAGCATGATGACTTCCGCTTCATACACAACTAAGGATGTTTAGGCCCCGAAATTAGCAACATTAGCATGATGACTTCCGCTTCATACACAACTAAGGATGTTTAGGCCCCGAAATTAGCAACATTAGCATGATGACTTCCGCTTCATACACAACTAAGGATGTTTAGGCCCCGAAATTAGCAACATTAGCATGATGACTTCCGCTTCATACACAACTAAGGATGTTTAGGCCCCGAAATTAGCAACATTAGCATGATGACTTCCGCTTCATACACAACTAAGGATGTTTAGGCCCCGAAATTAGCAACATTAGCATGATGACTTCCGCTTCATACACAACTAAGGATGTTTAGGCCCCGAAATTAGCAACATTAGCATGATGACTTCCGCTTCATACACAACTAAGGATGTTTAGGCCCCGAAATTAGCAACATTAGCATGATGACTTCCGCTTCATACACAACTAAGGATGTTTAGGCCCCGAAATTAGCAACATTAGCATGATGACTTCCGCTTTATACACAACTAAAAAGGAAGATTGTAACATATTGCTCAAGCCTCAGATTTCTATCTTTACCGCTGAATTCAGGAAACATTCTATTTATGTTCCTCCACTAAGGAGAATATGTCGAGTGTTTTAGTTTTCCCTCTTCTTTCCTTCCATCAACATGCCATTGCATTTTCTTCGCATCCTTTATATTCGTAAACAAGTGTTTAAATCTCGGTATTACTAGTTGATTCCATAAAATTTTCTGGAGGGCCTTTCTTATCCCCACCCATATTACTATCGTCGTTTCTCTTATACTGTGACGCTTCACACTTTGGATACAAATGCAAGTATTTGTACTCATGTAGGTACAATGTAAAATCATTTAGACATGCATGTTTCCTCTTAATCTCCATACCTAATGGAACAACAATACCTTTGCCTCCAAAGTTGAACCAGGAAGCTCGTTATCCTCTAGAAGCATGTCTTCTAAAAGTTCCAACAACGCTATGAAACTCCCATCACTCCGTCCATTCGTTGCTTTCAAATTATACAATTTGAACACAGCAAAAACTTTGTGAATTTATTACATCCGAGAAATAAAGGCTTTAATCAATGAACCAGCTACTTACTATATGCAGCCCTCAATAAAATCATCTTATATATCACGCATCATTTCATCTATCTAATCATTCTAGACGACAATATCCTCATTGTCCACTTTAATCTCATCACTTTTGCTCATTATGTTCTCTTCCTAAGCACCACCATTGCTATCAGTGCTCATCTTAGGAAGTAAACTCTCACCATGTCATATCCAACGCGTATAACCTTCATTGAAACCAAGCTTGATCAGAGTGCTTAATTTCTATATAGCTGCGATACTTTTTTAGATTCTTAAAATCATCACAAGGGCGCACCATCAATTCATCACATTTTCATTTTCTATTATACTCAACAAATTTTACAAACTCTTCAACTCCATTCACATATTCTTGTGTGATGTCTCTTGTACATCCAACTCCGATCCATAACTCACGACCTACCAGGAAAGCCAAAACAAGAATTACTCACTTTCTAGTAATTTTTCCCAAAATTATTTGATTTCCTTAATTCATTTATCCATTCATGCTTGTTACTTACATACGTATTTGCATCACAAAATTAGTCAAATAAAATTTTCCATTATTTGATTTTCCATAATTTATTTTTACACCAATATTGCTTATTAATTACATAACCTTTTGCATCAGAAATTTAATCAAAGAAAATTTTCAACATTTGATTTTGGTAATTTATTTGTCCATTAATTATTCAATTTCCTTACATTTGTACTTCTTAATTATTTATATATTTACATCACAATTTTAGTTTGGAACACTAATATTAATCTATGTACACAAATCTTCTCAACATTTAATTTATTTTGTTCCAAAAAATTTACCTTGAAGTGAAAGCATCAAAATGAATAGAAAAAGTGGAGAAAAAGCTTGCTACCATAGAGATGAATGCCATGCCACCATCACCACAAGGAAGAGGATGAGCCACTATCCCCCGGTGGAAGATGGTACGCCTCTCTTACCTCCAGGTTTGAACAAATCGACCGAGAGGTTCAACGTGTGTGTGTTTGGGTATGAACTTCTGCAATGGGGGTAAAGTCGAAATGGGAGTCTGTTGAGAGTTCTGTGTTTTCGAATTAAAGACAAGAGCATAGGCATTGGTTCCATTTGGAACTCACGCCTATGCGCTAAGCATACACGTTGATTCTTTGAAAAACTGATGTGAAATTATCTGGTCCTTAAAAAATAGGCATCGGTTGCAATTTAGCAACCTATGCTTATTTGCCTTTACACATAGGTTGCTTGGTACAAATGCAACCAATGTATAAAGGTTACAACATATTTTCAAAATTGCCACCATCTACCATTACATGTTGTTTTTCGACTAACTGACGTGTATTTCACTTGACTTTTTGTCAATTCTGTTGTAGTGAAGCCATAACGGCTCTCAAGGAATGGTTTTCCAACATCCACCGCTATACGTGAGTACATGCAAGCCACAAAGCTATATGATCAGAAGTATAGAAATCCTTGTTCTTCAACCAACTTCTAGCATATAAATTTTTCGATTGTAAATTTGCAACACCATTATCAAGCCTTACAACTATATAACTACTTCCATGTAAAGATTGGACCTGGTAGCTAAAATCCATTTGTTTACATTATCTAAAACTTTCTCAAAATCCATCCATTGTCATTTGCCGCCTCCTTCAGCTAAGGATAGCAATTTTAGCCCGAAAACCCATAGGTGCCCATCTTGTTAAATAATGGGATGGGTATGGGCCAAAAGTGTCCGCTTCAAAAGCCTTTGCCCTGATAATATTTTTAATGAAATTTTGTGAAAAACATAGAGAAGATTTGAATCTGTAACCATTGAATTTAGCTGTCAAGCCTTAACCACTTTTCCCTCCTTTTTGTTTTTGTTAAGCTTTTTCACTAACAAATTTTTATAAGTTTCGTAACTCAAAATTGGTAATTTTAATATTATTTAAAAGTTATTTTTATTTATTTTACCTACCTGACATGGGGTTATTCAAAACAGGGTGGAGCATGAGGGAGAAGTATTCGATCTAAATCCTTCCAGCTACCATTCATTTCTCGACCCCTCTATCTTCTCATCATCCCTTAACATCTCATTAAAGACTCCCATCAAAAGAGTTGGGACACTTCGGCCATAACATAGCTGGTGGGTCAGCTCCCATGTGCATGTTCCATCAGCTTGTATTGGATCACCTTATATTCCAATAAATCACAACTTCGCTCCCCTCTGTCCCCCTAAAAAAAGTGATACTTCTGCCTCTATATGCCTACATGAGTAAAACCCAGAAGAATCCAACATTACAATTTCTCGAATCCACTTGAAAACTATTATCATACCCAAGAACATATGAATGGAGACTTGCCTCAGAGGTCGCTGAAACGGGCTTTTCAGGCCTTTCGGTATTTTGGTCATTCGGCCGTTGACAGTTGTTGAATTTTGGCCCTTTGCAACCTGATGGCTATAGAAAATATTTTCTATCTTTTGGTCATATGACCACATTTTCCTTGAAAACAAGGAAAATCTTATCTTATCTTATATATATATATATATATATATATCAAAGTAGGATAGTTGCTATATTCCAATTTTCCCGCCAAACCCGCTATCCTACTTATATATGCCTTTTTTTATTTATTTAATTTTAATAATATATATACACATTTCCAACTAATTAAATGACAAAATAAATCTCTAATATCGTATATATATGTTTTTATTTTATACATGTATATAATATATGTAATTATAATGTATATTACAATATATATAAAATAAAAGTTATACCTCGGGTTTGGATTTTCAAGACAAGATATTTTCTAAAAAAATATAAATAAAATATTAAATATATATCTGCTCTCTCGCTTTTATATGCATTTATTTTATACGCTTACAATCGTATACACATTCTTGTATTAATGAATATTATATATACATATATAAATTTAGAGATTACAAGTTAATCTCCAATCTTATACTGTTTGTTATTCGTTAGTATTTGGTAAACCTATTCTATTAATCTTCAAAGATTTTAAATTCAAAAAGTTGACAGACAAATTTCAACTGTTAGATTATTGGAACTTTTTCATCATTTCGATCAAGTGCCTACTCGTGAGATAGATAGCATAATAATAATAATAATAATAATAATAATAATAATAATAATAATAATAATAATAATAATAATAATAATAATAATAATAATAATAAGAAGTAAAATTAAATCAATTTCAAAACTTTTACTTTAATTAAATTCAATATGATAAACCACATGTCATAAAAATAACGCCTATGGCTATATTTTTGAAAAATTCTAGAAGGACATGAAAAGGGGATATTATTAGGTGATATTCTTATGTGGTACACTTGTATTGGATGAGAAAAAAGTAGCCATGTAATCATCACCCAATGAATGTGTGCGATATAAGAATGTCACATAATAATATCTCATTTTCATGTCCCCCTACAATGGCTCATATTTTTACCACATTACTTATTTCATTTTTTTTGTTGTGGAAACCTATATATTGGTAAAAATTTAAGTTGAGAGGATATAACAGTAATAATACTTGATGATGATGATTTAGAACAAAAACAAAAATATTCTTTTAATTTTTTTGGAGTCGAAAGTGCTTAAAATTAAATCAGTTTCAAAACTTTTACTTTAATTCAATTTAATATGATAAACCACACGTGATAAAAAAATATGGCTATATTTTTATTACATTATTTAATTTATTATTTTTTGTGGAAACCTACATATAGGTAAAAATTTAAGTTAAGGGGATATAATAAAATTTGATGATGATAATTTGGAACAAAAATAAAAAATTCTTTCAATTCTGTTTAGAGTGAAAATGGCTAAAATTAATGTTCGGGTAAATCATATAGAATTTATTATTTGTTGTATTATTACTCCCTTTTGGTCTTTTGTAATAGAAAGGTGTGTGCTTTTAGAGTTTTCTTTTTTAGAATGGATTTTGTGAATAGTGATTTATTTGGAGAATGTATGACACTATATTAGGAGATGCAAAAAATAATTTTTCCATGAATATATGGTAGAGAATAATATGGTAAAGAATTTATTTTGATAAATGAATATCATCCACGCTCTAAATGTTTCTTAGAGTTCTTGCAATATACTTATTGAACAAAGATTCGAGTGTATGATAATTTTGCAGTTACATAAATGTTGTATGTGGTTTAAAGTACTATTCCATAAATGACAATTAAATTAGTTTTGCGCCAAATGAAAGAATTGTACGTAATAAAATTGTAATTATTGGTGACGTGTGTATGAGTGAGCAATGCAGAATAAAAATATGATTATTTGATTCTTTAAATTAGCAAGCATCTTTTTGGGCTAATTATTCTATTCCGT
Source organism: Nyctanthes arbor-tristis (assembly GCA_963692815.1). Taxonomy (NCBI): domain Eukaryota; kingdom Viridiplantae; phylum Streptophyta; class Magnoliopsida; order Lamiales; family Oleaceae; genus Nyctanthes; species Nyctanthes arbor-tristis. The sequence goes on along the minus strand of CAVNYN010286249.1, from coordinate 9,489 downwards.
ACAACTAGTATTTTCTTATGAGCGGTGTAGTTTTTTTATTTTCTAGGTAATTCATATTTTTTTCTTGGGAATTTTATCTACAATCAAATACACTGCAATTCATTTTGTATAGACTTTAATTTCCAGTAATTCGATTAACCGGCAAATATTTTCTTTTCAACTAAGAGTATGTTTGATTGCAAGCATGGAATTTACTTGGAAAAAAATATTTTCCTATCAATTGAATTACCAGTTATTAAATTCATAGAAAATGAATTGCAACGTGTTTGATTGTAGGTAAAATTCAAAAGAAAAAATATGAATTACCTAGAAAACAAAAAACCTACACCCAAGTAGGAAAATTTTTTCCTTGAAGGAAAATGTGGTCTCTTGATCAAAAGATGGAAAATATTTTTTATAGAAAAAAATGTGAATCAAACACCACAAAGTAAAAATTGAGTGGAAAACCTCATTTTCTATGGAAAATCCTTTGCAATCAAATTATGATTGTAATCAAATGCATTCTAACTGTTTTGAAATCTTATAAATGAAAGTGCATCCTATCGGGCTCTAGGAAGAACTATAGTCTTTTAGTGGTCAAATCTTTTGGTCAACTTTTTTCTTCGGGATATTTCACATTAAGGTATTAACTTTTTAATTCCTCATGAAGATGATGGCGAATGAAAATTATTACTTCAGCACGATCTTACAATGATTTTGTATTTCCTTCTTTTATTATTTCACCAAGACTCTTTGATAGAAGACGGATCTTAGCATTAAGAGTTCATGACAAGTAGTTTTTTCCTGGTATGTCAAGCATGACAAACTCTAATTTTGTGATATTGGCCGTTTCAATAATTCTTTAGAAAATGAAAAATACTTCACGTAGTAAATATAATGTGATTAAAGCAAAATTTCATTATATGTTAGATAACCAATATCAATTATAATATAAATTCCATTCTTTCTTTCAGGGATAAGAATAATATAATATGATGGAAGTTATTATATTTGCCCTTTAGGGGAAATAATCAACCTGCTTCTTTAGGATCCCCGAAAGAAATTTATAGCACAAATAATTATATGATATACAAAAATTATAACATAATTATATGAATTTAAATAAACATATTATGCAGAATATCTGGTAATTAGATCAATTAATAGGGCATAGATAAATGTAATAATAAAAATAAATATGATAATATGATACATATAAGATGCATGGTTCTTACAAATCTAAATAAGAAAAAAATCTTATTAGATACATAAGAACCATGCATCTTATGCAGGTGTTTCCGTTAGTGTTTTATTCGTAATGGGGCGCTTTGTGGTGTCTTTGCCAGGCTCTTGGACTATGGAATCAGACGTGATTACAGTGTTGTGTCAGAATCTATTGTTGAATGAGGAAGCAGTCCCTAGGGTTACTATCAATACAGCCACAGCAGTGGAGTGGAAAGAGAAGGTGCAACATTCGTTGATAGGGAGAATTATGAGGAGTCGACTGGCGAATAAGGAGGGGTTGGAGTCGGTGTTGCGAATGATTTAGTGTACAGAGGGAGGTTTTACGGTGGAGAATATGGACATAACAATACATTTGTCTTCACATTTGAATTGGATGAGGACAAGCAAAAAGTGATGCTTGGGGTGCTGTGGCTCTTCAACAAGCAAATGTTATCCCTCGTGCAACCCCAAGGAGTTGGGGACGTTGATCGGGTAATGTTTAATTTGGTTCCCTTTTGGATTCATCTCTTAAACTTACCATTAATGTGCTCAACTAAGAATTGCATTCGGGTAGTGGTAAGAATTGCATTCGGGTAGTGGGGAGCCAATAGGGAGACTTGTTGGTTGTGGATTTAGAGGGGCCGATCCCTAGGATAAGGGTTCGGGTTGATGTTAGTAAACCACTGCGTAAAGGAGTTTGAATATTTCTGGAACAAGCAGGGGATAAGATTGCTATTCCATTCCAATATGAAAAGCACATTGATATTTGCTTTTCATGCGGCAAGACTGGCCATCGATATATGGAGTGCCTAATAGAGGAGGGGAGGCTTTTGAAGGCATCTAAGAGGTGGTTTGGGGAATGGCTTCATGCTTTACTATCATCGAGCAAGCACAGTCACTTTGCAAGTCAATCCGGCAGTGTGGCATCCATGGAGAGGCAGAATTGTAATGACTTGATCGGAAGGTAGGTGGGAGATAGCGGGGAGGGGGAGAGGGGGGCAGGGAGGCGTAGAACGTAGGAGAGGGCAAGGTTGTAGGAGAGACGATGGTTGAGGAGGCAAGACATACTCGGGTTGGGGGTAAAGGGGGAGCGGAAGGAGGGGACATGTTGGGAAAAAAGGCAATGAATGAATTTAGGGGCAAGGGTTTTCAAACGGTGAGGGTAGAGGCAGTGGGGGTCATATTGAGGGAGGTGCAATAGGTAAGGGGGAAAATCGCTATAGAAGGAAAGAAGGGGATGGCAGAAGTGAGTGAGCGGTCAGGGAGAAGGAGGAAGGTGGCAGTAATACATAAAAAAAAGGTCCAAAGAAGGTGGGGGTGTTGGCTAGTGCAAAAAATATTTTGATGACTATCTCAACTAAATCCAAGAAGGGTGAGAACAAGGGTAAAAGAAGAAGCTAGAGGAGAAAGGGGTGGAGGTGGGGTGGCTAAGAAGGTGAAGGGGGATAAAGAGGGACGGGTGTGAAGGGTGCTGATGGATTTGGATGGCTCTTTTGAGGATGAATTGGTGAGTTCTGCTCAGTAGAACCACCAAGCGCAATGAGTTCTTTATGTGGGAACGTGCAGGGCTTGGGGAATCCTCGTATCGGTGGCTCATGTCTGGAAGTTAATTCAGGGTTTTCCCCCATTCTGGCCTTTCTGTCTGAGACTAGATTATATGGAGCAAAGGCAGATAATGTACGATGTAGATTGGGGTTTTAGAATAATTTTGTGGTCAATAGTGTGGGTAAGAGTGGCGGTTTGATGATGCTATGGAACAAGGAATGGATGGTTGACATATGTTCCTATTAGGGATGTCAGATTTAACCTGAAAACCCGAACCCGACGGGGACCCACCATGAACGGGACGGGGATTCCTTGCCCCGATTGAAAACGGGGCAGGTACGGGGCACGAAGTTATGCCCCTAATCACCAGCGTGGCAGGGACGGGTTTTCGTTCCCCCTCCACGACCCCACCCCGAAACCCGAATTTTTAGGTTTTTATTTATTAAAAAAAATTTTACTTTGTATAATATTATTAGGTCTCAACACATTATTATTTGTATAAAAATTACTTAATTATTATTTGTTTATTAGGTCTCAAACATTACTGTTTGTATAAAAATTACTTAGCTATCATTTGTTTTGGGCTCGGGGTATTGTCTTGGGCTCAGGGGAATATGGTCCAAGATTGGCCCCCCACAACCCACTTTCCCTCCCAGAATTTTGAGCTTCAATTGGCCCTTTTTTATGCACACTATATCCCTGCTTCGTTTAACTTCACTTTTGATGTGGGATTCCATTTGCCTTTATACTACATCAACATGGGAAGGCATCCCACATCGGATCCATAGAAAAGTAGAATAACGGCAACTCATTATAAAAGCCGATGCTTGTGACACACATGCCTTGGGCAAATGGGCCTTGTCTTGTGCATGGCCTAAATAATTTTTTTTATACATGTGCCTTGTTGGGCGAATATTTCGAGTGCAAGTGGTCTAAATTAAAAAAAAAAATTTAAAAATTTAGGCTAGGGATCAGGGATTTTCTTTTCCCTGCCCCCGACCTGAACCTGCCCTACCTTGATTCAACTAGGGATTGGACTGGGCATGGGACGGGGTAAAAAAATTAGGGCGGGGTCTGGGGAAGCCAAACCCGACCCCTACCTGCCCCATTGCCATCCCTAGTTCTTATTCTAAGGGACACATTGATGTTGTGGTTACTAATGAACATAGGAAGCAGTGGTGTTTCTCAGGTATTTACGGTTGTCCAAAGCTAGCAGATCATCGTTTTACTTGGGAACTGTTGAGGCGGTAAGATGGCCAAGGGAATTTTCCTTGGTTATTTGGGGGTTGACTTTAATGAGACTCTTGAATTGAGGGAGCGGGAAGGGACCAATAATAGGTAGGATTGTTATATGAGGGACTTCCAGGATGTGGTTCTAGATTGTAGGCTGTCTGGGGTTCATTATCGCGACCTCTCATCATCTGGAACAACAAACACGATATTGGCATCAACTTTATCCTGCAGCTAGAGTTTTTGACATCCGATCATTGTCCTATTGTCATACACTTGAATTGATGGCCGAATGGGAGAGTTGGGAAATATCAAAGGCGATTCTTTTGGCTTGAACCCTTTTGGGTTAGAAAAAATGACTACGAGGAGGTGGTGGCAGTGAGTTGGAGTAGACCAGTTGAGGGGGTAAGTCACAAAACCCTTTCCAGGTTTTACAGAATCGAGTGGAACGTTGTGGGAAGGGGTTAAAAAAGTGGAGTAGGGAACAGTTTTGGGAATGGCCAGAGAATTTGGAGGAGAAAAGAGCTCGGGTGAAGTGGTTGTATGAGAATAATATGAGAAGCAATATGGCTGAATTTAAGGTTTTAGAGCCAGACATTGAGCAATTACAGGGGCAGGAGGAGGTGTTCTGGAGGTAGCGTTTTTAGGGTTAGTGGTTGAAAGAGGGGGACCGCAATTCTCGTTTCTGCCATGGAAAAGAAAAGCGAGTAGAAGATGTCAAGCCAATTCCATTTATAGGCTAAAGGATAGTGGGATGATGGATTGGGGGAAAAAGAGGGCTGATTTCACACATTGAGAACTACTTTACAAGCCTATTTGAGAGTTGTAAACCACTGGATGAAGTACTTGAGCAAGGGGGCGAGGGGTTATCACTTTGTTGGCTCCAGGGGATGTGGATATTTTAGCAAAGGATTTTGATGAGAAGGAAGTGTTTCAGGCTTTGAAAAGCCTGAATCCATATAAAACTCCGAGAGTGGATGGGTTCCATGATTTGTTTTTCCTTTGGCATTGGTCATTAATGAAACAAGTGGTGACTAAGGCGTGTTGATGGTGCTCAATGAGGGGAAGTCAGTTAAAGAGATAAACAAAACTACAATTGTCTAGATTCCAAAGGAAAAGAGCCCTGAAAGGCCCTATCAGCTTGTGCAACACGCTGTATAAAATTTTTTCGAAAGCACTAGCATAGTGGCTGAAGAAAGTCCTTGATCCTATCATTTCTACCACCTAAAGTGCTTTTGTCCCAGGTAGACTTATTTATAACAATGCACTAATTGCTTTTGAAATGCTTTATTCTATGTCCTCTGAGAGAGTGAGGAGGGTGGGGTTTGTGGCTCTTAAGTTAGATATGAGTAAAGCGTATGATAGGGCAGAGTGGGACTTTCTTTGTTATGTTATTATGCGTAAAATAAATTTTCTTGAGCGTTGGGTGAGGACAATTTATGATTGTATTTCTAAGGTGTTGTATACCTTTCGTTTTAACGGTGAATATCGTAGGGCTGTGGTTCCATCTAGGGACCTTAGGCAAGGCTGTTCTTTATTCCCGTATCTCTTTTTTATTTGTGTACTGAAGCTTTTTCAGGTGCTCTGCGACTGGCAGGAAGACAGGGGTGGGTCAGCAACCATGCTCCATGAATCAACCACCTCTTTTTTGCCGATGATTCAATTATTTTTGTAAGAGATCAGCCAGAGGACACCTAGAGGATAATTGATATACTGACTGAGTACGGGAAGGAGTCGGGATATGAGACCAGTATGGATAAAACTACCATTACTTTTGGCCCAAATATGGAAGAGGAGACGAAGCTGGCGATGGCTAGAGTTTTTGGCCTTGATCAGCTCAGAACTCAAGAGACCTATCGGGGTTTGCTGGCAATGGTGGGGCGCAATAGGAAGTAGATGTTTGCATACATTAGGGAGAGAATGTGGAAAAAAATAAAAGGCTAGAGAAGTGGTATATTGTCTGCAACAAGAAAGGAGGTAATTGTAAAATCTATCATTTAAGCTATTCCAACATACTTAATGAGCCTCTTTCAGCTGTTAGAGGCTGTGAATAGGGACCTTAGAAGTTTGATTTTGAGATTGTGGTGGGGTATGATGTAGCGACTGGAAAATTTTTACATTTAATAATTTTATTTTTAATACCCTTATCGGTATGACATGCCAAAATAAGTTTGAATAGTCATATTTCAGTGACACGCTCGTCTAGTCAATATTAAATTTAAAATTTAATAGTTCAAAATGAAAATTAAAACCCAAGAAAAATCTATAAGAGCTATTATCACTGAATTGACAGACTAAATAACCAAATTCATTAATGGCCAGCCCAACAACTCAAAATATTTACTTCATTTGGCAAAACTCATTGAATCCACCCTTCAACCCTATACCAAAATCAAAACACATAAATAACACTATTACCCATTCTCCTTCTCCAACCTACACATTCAGTAGCCCAGGAACATCTCCATTTCTCCCTCCTAGCTATAACGTTCCTGTTTCTCCTCTTCCTCTTCCTCTCTTTCCCTATTGTCTTTGAAATAATACTAGCAACTCCACCATCTTCAACCACCTTCTTAAACCCTTTCAAGCACAACAACATCACCTTCATCACCATCTCCGTTCGGTATATACCACACCGGCACCATCCGTCACTGCTGGCAAGTTGGCTAAAAACCACCAGAAAAATTGAGCCTTTGCTCATGAATGCCCAAAAACTCCAAGTTCGACCACAAGCCACAAGATCTATACTATTAGCTTCGCCTTGCCATGTAGAACCCAAATATACCAATATCTTAGCTCAAAGCCTCCTCCACTGGCTGGAAAATGAATATTTCAAAACGTATTTCCACAAAAAACTTTCACCCTTTGCCTAAATATTTACATAGATGAGTAGAGCTCATTAAGAGTAACCCTTTCCTCCCTATGCTGCCGTAAAAACCACGATTTTTTGCCAATATTTTACCCCTTGGAAGTTTGTATATATACATATATATGTATACATAAGCATATGCCGAAAACATTGGAGATGGGGGGTTCTTTTGCAATTTTAAATAGTTATCATATTTATTTAGGGGTCCATTGGTATTTTAAGTAGAATAAGTTGATCCCTCTAGTTTAGAAACCTCCCAATTAGTCCTTTAAGTTATGTTTTCTTCCAAAACAGTTTTTAAAGTTCCACTTAATCCCCTGACTTTCAGAGTTTAGCTTTTCGGCCCCTAAAATTTCTAAGTGTAGCTTTTCAGTCCCTATAAATTCTGATCACCCCTAATCTTAGTTCTTTCTCAATTTAGCCCTCAAAATCATTTGCAACACATTTTCACTCACATCATACACTTTTAATTGTTTTAATTTAGCCCCCAAAGTTTTACTTTAATTATTAAACTTTAATTTTCAACTCCTAACTCTAATTAATTTTCTTTATTGACTAGACGGAGTGGTCAGACAATTAGAAAGCTAGTTTCAAGATTCAAAGCTAGACTCTAGAAAACTAAGAGGTAGACTCTTTGTTCAAAAACCTTTTAAGATTGCGCATTATTAATTGGTTTGTGTTGTGAATGGTATATATGGATATGTGATAATAAGAATTGCGTATTATATGCATAACTTCTCTTGATTATGCAGATAGGAATTGAGAATTTACTTTTGCTATGCTTAGCTTGTTCTCATATAAAGATAAGAATAAGAATAGAGAGATCTATTAAGAACGTGGACTTGCATTTATTATGTTGTGCTTATTTGCAAAAGAATAAGAACTTGCGTGTCTATGTATACCATTTACTGTATAAATTAATTGATATGCGCTTGAGTCTATTGAGTATTTCTTATGAAATACTCATTCCTTTCAAATTAACAAATTTCAGGTTCCTGGACCGGCAGTGAAATGACGAACAGTGGCTACAATTAAATATGTATTATGAAAGATTAATCTTTTGAAAACCTATTTATCTTTCATAGAGAAATATTTGATAAACTCTAATTCTTTTGTGATAGATGTCATAGATCAATGTACTATATTTGCCTTCTACACTTTTAAAACTTCTATTAAATGTTGTCCTTTTCCATATTAAATTATATTATAAGTTAGTAGGAAAGTCAAACTAATGCACCAAGTATTTCAAAGTTTGGGGCATTCCAGATTGGTATCAGAGCGGATCTACACTTCTATAGACTTGCAAAATTTTCAAAACTTTTTCACAAGGAAAAAAAAAGAGAGTTACCATCATCATTTCGCTTCATTGACTCTGAGGTAAGAAAGAAGTCTTGGACTTTTGTCAATTATTTATTTATTGTATTGGATGCTTATATGAACCCCTACGAGATATTAAAGAAAGATAAAGAAATTGCATTCAATATGGTTAAAGAAAAGCGAGTTAAGCAAATATTTAACTTTGTAAATTGTGACTACCTTTTAAGGTATTCCAGTCTTAGTTCAGTCTTAGTCATCGAAATTGACTAAAAGATACTAGTAAACCCTACCTAATTTGATTTTTCATAATTTGTGTTTCCAGCAAGACGGTGGGGCTGGTGAAATCCTACGAGCACTGCGAGATTTTGAATTGAAGGATGGCGAGTCAGTTCCAAGTCACACTGAAAGATTTCGCTATGTACGCAACTTGGCGCGGGACTTTGGCCTTGGACTTGGTGATCTAGGGACTCTTACACATCTATTGTCCACCATTGAAGGTGCTAGAAGGGATGTGGTCAGGACTATGATAGATGACATGAATTCATCACTCAATGTCACGGATGATTTTGATGCCTACTATGACTGGTTGGTCTATTATTGGAACATGTATTAGGCCGATCACCTTGCCTGACACCTCGAGTTGGGACCGGAGCCCCCCAGCTACAGGCTGAGGTTGGTGTTGCACTAGACCCTGAGGGCGAGGTAATTGAGGGCATAGATGACGAGGAGGATCCAGAGGAGGATCTTGAGAATGCGTCGGGGGATGAAGTCGTTGAGGATTCTGACCACGAGTCGTGTGTTGAGTGATTTCCCAACTATCACTACTACCAGTCCTTAGAGAAGTAATGGAAAAGAGCAATATTCAGGAGTAGTAGTAGGTTGCCTGTAGTAGTAGATATATGTACTTCCCTATTATTATTATTTTCTACTTTGTAAAGCAAGAAACGTTTTTTTTTGTCATTATTGCTCTTAGTTAAGGATCTTGACATTGGTTTAAGATTTTCTGTGAGTTTCTTATTATATCTTAAATGATTTTTGATTTGGCTTGTCTCAGGAAATTTCGAGCACATCATTTTTAAATTTTTCATACAGAAAAGGAAAATGCCACAAATGAATCAGACTAGCATGTTGCAAGACTTGCTCCAATCTTTGAAGGAGCTTTGAGAATCAACTCCCTGAGCGCAACGCCTGTAGTACACAATCATTTCCAGCGATTAACCAATTTCGACGATACAAACCCCCGACATTTGATGGTGGCAATGACCCACTTGCTACAGAAAAGTAGTTAAGGGAAATTGAGAAAATCTTTTGGCATATCTCTTGCC